>JAZKJV010011197.1:0-64172 GCA_037367405.1 Ottelia alismoides | reverse complement strand
TCGCCGCTCAGAGACTGATGTTCGGCAACCCGACGAGTTCCGGCCGCTCGGCCTCGATGCGGTTGTACTCATCGACCGTCCGCAGCCATTCGAAGAACACGCCCTTGCGCTGGCGATGATGGCGCCGGCATCGCGCATCCGCGCCAGCGCGGTCGCCTGCCCGCCGGCGGCGTGCCGGTCGCATCCTCTACCACCACCACCCGGTAGCCCTTCTCCAGCAGCCCGAGGGCGGAGTGCAACACGCAGACATCGGTCTCCAGCCCGATCAGCACCGCGGTGCGCCGCCCGGTGGCAGCGACCGCCGCGAGGATGTCACCCTGGTGCGCGAGACCGAAGTGATGCTTGTCGAGCACCTTGATGAAAACCCGGCAGCACATCGTGCAGCCGCTGCGGCATCGGCTGCAGCGAATGCTCCTCGGCGGTGACCACCAGCGGAATCTCCTTCCACTGCGCGACGCTGGTGAGCCAGCAGATGCGATCGAGCAAGGGGCCGCTGTGCTCCGGCGCCAGCTTCTCGAGGAAGGCGGTCTGGACGTCGATGACGATCAGTACGGAGTCGTCGGCGTCGAGCAGTGAATAGTGGAGGTCGTCGCGTGTTTCCATCGCCTTGCATCCTCCCAGAGGCACGGATCAGAGTCCAGCGGCAGACACTGGAACCCGCGCTGACGGTCGGTGCTGTTCCATCGCAATCCGCTGCGCGACACCACTTCACTCGGTCCGGATCACTCCTGGTGATCCGCATACCACCAGAACCCCAGGCGGAGCAGCCGTAATAGGTGGCGGACAATACGAAAACGACTGTCAGCAGGCCCTGGATACCGGTCATCGTTGCGATCCGCAGCAGCCATATCGTCTTGCCCGTCGACAGGAACGGCAGCGCGATCAGCAGGCCCAGTGCGGGGATGGCCCAGGTAAATGCAACACACCGCCAGGCGAGCCGTCTGGCCGCTGCCTTCGCAAGCACGGTGCCGGTGCGCCGGTGGACGGTTCTTGCCGTCAGCAGCGCCGCCGTGAAGGTTGCAACGACATTGAGCACACCACCGGGCCGGCGACCCAGCAATTCGTCTATCACCGGCTCGATGCTGGCTCTTCTGGCTGACAAACATCAGCACGAGGAAACAGGCCCCAATGCAAGCCGAGAAACTGCAGTACATATCGATTCATCGAGATCCATCTCCAGGTTGATCGTTGACCCGGCACACAGCCACCGCCACGGCGGGCACGCGGCCTGACGTGCCATCTCACCCCAACCGCACCGCCCCTGCCTGCAGGCTGGCCGCCGGCTGCAGCGCCTGCGCTGCCGTGCCGAAGCCGCTGCTGGCAAGGATCGACTGGGCCGCTGTCGAGCCAATCCCGGCGAGACTCCCGAGGCCGCCCATACTGGTACGCAAGATCGCCACCCAGTGCCGCGACATCGCTGCCAGCAACACCAAGGCCCGCCAGCGCGTTGCCGAGCGCCCAGTTGCTCAACATTGCGTCCGCGGCCCGCGCCGCATCAAACGACCGACAATGTCGAGGAAGTTGAGTTGCACTATCTTGCGGTTGCGCAGCGGATCATTGGAGCTTGCATCAAAATCGGCCATCGCCTCGGCGACCATTTGCAGATTGACGATGCTGCGCTGGTTGACGCCGGCCTGGTACCAGTTCTTCAGCGTGATCTGGTCACCGCCACCGACACCAAGGATGAGGTCAAGGCCGGCACGATTCAGCACGATGTCCGCATAGCCGATACCACCGCCCAGCGACAGCGTGTTGTCGCTGCCAATGCTGGCATTGACGGTGTCGGCGCCATCGCCGCGATTGAAGGCGATCAGATCCGCACCGCCGCCGGTGGTGATGACCTCGTTGCCACGGCCACCGATGATGATCTCGCGGCCGTCGCCACCGGTCAGCCGATCGGCACCGCTGCCGCCATCGAGCAGGCCGTTGCCGCTGGTGTCGGTCAGCACATCGCTGCCCTCATCACCCTGCAGCAGGTCCACACCCGCATCGCCATTGATCGTATCGTTGCCGGCATCTCCCCACAGGGTGTCATTGCCGCCCTGTCCGGAGAGAACATTGGCCGCTGCATTGCCACGCAGCCAGTTGCCGAGCGCATTGCCGGTGCCATTGATGGCAGCAGCGCCCGACAGGAACAGGTGCTCGAAGTTGTTGGCGAGCACCCGGCTCACCGAGGCAATGACGAAATCGCTGCCCTGGTTGGCGTTCTCGACGACGGAGTCCTGGGTACTGTCGACGATATAGGTGTCGTTGCCGTCACCGCCGCGCATCACATCGACGCCGCTGCCGCCATCGAGCAGGTCATCGCCGGTACCGCCCGACACCGGTCAATTGCCCACGCCGCCGAGAAGTTGATCGTTGCCACTGCTGGACCAGAGCACATCGTTGCCGATGCCGCCATCGATGACGACGGCACCGTAGCCGAAACGGGCGCTGGTCAGGTCGACGACGTCATCACCCTCGGCCATGCTGATGTTCTCGATATCGGCCAGCATCGGCGAAACGCCACCGGTGTCGAGGATCAGCACATCGCTGCCCGCCGTGCCCTTCAGCACGTCGATACCGGCGCCACCGTCCATGACATCCAGGCTCCTGCCCTTGCCGGCGATGCTGACCGCCGTCTCCCCCGAACCCGGGGTTCCGGGGCTGCCCGCATTGCCGACATTGAACAATCCCCAGGTCGCATCGCGACTGAACTGCAGGGTGTCGTTGCCACCGCCGCCTCGCAGCACGTCGGCGCCTGCACCGCCATCCAGCTGATCATCGCCGCTGCCTCCCTGCAGCACATCGCCACCGGCAGTTCCGACCAGCACCCGACCGGACGTCTCGATGGTCAGCAGCAGATCATCGCCTGCGCTCGCACCGGCTGCGTCGGTTGCGACGATGCGGACCGCAACGGATCCGGCCGTGCCAATCGGCGGTGTGCCCGAGAGTGTCGCCGTGGCCGCGTCGAACAGCAGCCATGACGGCAGCGGCGTGCCGTCGATCATCGACGCCGTCAGCGTCAGGCGATCACCACTGTCGATGTCGACGAAAGTGCCGGCCGGCACCCGATAGGGAAAATGCCTCGCCCTCGCGCGCGGACTGACCGGCGAGTGCAAGGGCCAGCGTCGGGGCATCGTTGACATTGCTGACCGTCAGCGTGAAGACGGCACTGGCGGCTGCCCCGCTGCGATCGGTGGCGATGACGCGCAGCCCAAGGCTGCCCACCTCGGCATTGCCGGGCGTGCCGGACAGGGTCAGCGTCGCCGCGTCGAACGTCAGCCAGGCCGGCAGCGGGCTGCCATCCTCGAGCTGCAGGGAATAGCTCAATGAATCGCCGGCATCCACATCCGCGAATGTGTCGGCGGGGATCGAGACACTCAGCGACGCATCCTCCTCGGACGCAACCGCATCGGGTACCCGCTGCAGTTCGGGTGCATCATTGGTGTTGTCGACTGTCAGCGTGGAATCGCTGCGACGCTGACAGGCCCGTCGGATCGGTGGCCGTGACCACGATCTCCATCGCCCCGACATCGGCATTGGTCGGAAGGCCGCCAAACCGCCCGGTCGATGCATCGAATGTCAACCAGGGCGGCAGCGCCGCACCACTTGCAAGCGTGGCGCTGTAGCGCAGCGGCTGCCCGTCCGGATCGGAGAAGCTTGCCGGAGGCACCACAAACGCGAAGCTGGCATCTTCACTCGCGCGCTGATCGCCGATCGGCACACCCGCCAGCGGCGAGGCACCGGACAGTGTTGGCACCATCGATGTGCCGTCTGCCAATGTGATCGTGATGGTCGGTGCAACAGCGTCGAAGTACCCATCCAACCGAACCTCATCCCCACGATCACCATAACCGATGCGCAACTGCTGCCCATCGCGGCGGAACCGAAGCGACGCGGCATCGATGCCGTCACCGAACTGCAATTGGCTGCCAGTGTCGCCGGCAAACCCATCCACCACCGTGTCGATGCCATCGCCGAGGTTGAACAGATAGGTATCCGCACCGTTGCCACCGATCAGCCGATCATCGCCGGCGGCACCGATGAGCAGATCGTCGCCGTCGGCGCCATCCAGCAGATTGCCGGCGACATTGCCGGTCAGGCGATTGCCGGCAGCGTTGCCGACGGCATCGATTGCCGCCGTTCCGATCAGCTGCAGATCCTCGACCGCCGGCGCTGTCGACAGCGACCAGGAGACGCTGGCCTCGACGCGGTCGTGGCCATTGTTCGCCGCCTCGATGACGACGTCCCCCTCGTTGTCGACAATGTAGCGATCGTTGCCGGCACCGCCCATCATCGTGTCACGACCGGAACCACCGTCGATCACATCGTCATGCTCACCGGTGATGACGCTATCGTTGCCGCCGCCGGCAGCAACGATCAGGCCGCCCTGTGTGCGGGGATCGTAGGGTGCGGGCCAGCGGCGATGATCGATGTCATCGGTGACGCTGCTGCCGCCGAGCACGCCATCGCGATCGATATCGTGCAGGCCCAACGGGATCACGACGCCCGGGTCGTCGCCGCTGATGGCCAGCGCCAGCAGCTGCTCGCGAGTGTATTCGCCATCGACGAAGCGGTAGTGTTCGACGCCAAACCCATGCGCGCTGCTGTCGGCGCTGAGTACCGACACCGCGGCGTGACGAGCACCGCTATCCTGCCAGGTGAACAGCAGCGCTTCGCGATCGCTGCCAAGACCAATCCGGTAGACGGCTACTGCCGCGAACGCCAGATTGAACTGCATGACGTCCCCGAATGCCGCGGTTCTGTTGCGTTCGTCTTCCTCAGGGTAGTACGGATTCGGTTCGAACCAGCCGTGATCGACGACCACATCCACGCCGGTGTCGCCGCTGCCGATCAGATAGGTATCTGCGCCGCCGCCTCCTTCCAGGCGATCGCTGCCATCCTCGCCGGCAAGGATGTCATCGCCCGACCGACCGTTGATGAGATCGTCGCCATTTCCGCCACGAAGGACGTCATCTCTGAAGTAGCCAAGCAGCGTGTCATCGCCATCACCACCATCGGCGAGTACGGGTCCTCCGGCGAACCGGGGTCTCCATCGACGAACGGGAAAAGTCGGTCCCAGTCGCCGGTCAGGGGATCGAAAAGCCATCCCTCCGAACGATCCGCCCAGTCTGCACCCGGTATCGACAGCGAGGTAGTTGATTGCATCGTCGCCGGCGCCCCCGTACAGGACATTCAATCCCTCCCGCTTGTGAAGAGCCACGCGGTCGTCCACGTAGCCGTCACCACCTTCGGCGACGGTGGTCTGCCCTTCGCGCCCTGCGGGGATTTCGCGGCTGAGGCCGATCACATCGCGACTGAAATAGGTGCGGCCATTGCTGCCACCGGTGCGATAGGGGGACCCGACTGTCGCCCAGACGGGGACGAACTCGACAATACGGCGCTGGGTCTCCGCCACCGACCACAGAAGATCGGCAGCGTTGCCACCCACCTGGGTGCGATCGACGATGGCGGTATCGGTTGCCACGATCGAAGGGTATGAGTAGGTGATGCGCGGAGGACTGGTCCCGCCGCCGGTCGGGTCGTACCAAAAGAAGATGAGGACATTGCCATCCTCATCGGTCAACGGGTTGCCGTACTCGTCGCGCGGCACATAGGTGCCGCCGGCACCGCCCGTTGCCGACACCGACGTGCGGATGCTGCCGTCGAGCACGGAGTAGCTGACCGAACCATGCGTTGGCGCCGACCAGCCCTGCGTGGACTCCTCGTACTGCACCCTTGCCGACATCGCTGCCAGCAGCTGCGAGTACCTGGCGTCCCAGAAGCTCTGCACCCAGCGGGCATCGTCGAGGGGCACGGGTGCACCGGCGGCAGGATCGATCGGGGGTGCCGTCCGCGATCTGTATCGACCATGTGGATGGGGCGCGATAGTAGTCACTGATCGTTACCTGGTCGCTGCGATACTGGAGCAGCAGATCGTTGCCCAGTCGCCGTGCCGCGACATCCGCTGCACCGACGTCGTTCGGCAACTCCACGGTATTGACCGCGTTATCGCCCCCTTCGTCGGCGATGCTGATGCGGCCGTTCGACAGCACATAGCGGTCGCTCCCACTTCCACCGAAAAGGAGATCATCGCCGCCGCCGCTCACCAGCGTGTCGTCGCCGTCCCCACCTGACAGCGTATCGCCACCTGCACCGCCGTAGAGCCGATCATTTCCGGACAGTCCGCTGATCCGGGTCACGGCATCGCCGCCGCGAATGACGTCATCGATCGCGGCAGCGCCAATCAGAACATCGTCACCACTGCTACCGGCCTGGCCGACCAGCAGCTCGGTTATCTCCTCGCCGGAACGGACGCCGTCGCGGAAGTAAGATACCGGCCAGCGCCTTGCCATCGAACCACCCACGAATGGTCAGGGTATTGATCCCGGCTGCCACGCGCAGATCGCTGCCGACGCGCTGCATCTGCACCGCACTCATTTCAACGTCGAGCTGAACCCTGCCGCTGCCGTCTGCATCATTGATGACGTCGTCGCCCCAGTGTCCGGAAAAGTAGTAGGTCTCGGCGCCGGCCTCGTCGATGAGTTGGTCGTCACCGGCACCTGATAGATAGACGTCATTGCC
The DNA here is from genome assembly GCA_037367405.1 of Ottelia alismoides. NCBI lineage: Eukaryota > Viridiplantae > Streptophyta > Magnoliopsida > Alismatales > Hydrocharitaceae > Ottelia > Ottelia alismoides. The sequence continues at coordinate 57,605 of JAZKJV010011197.1, read as the reverse complement.
GGTTCCGCCAAACAGATAGTCGTTGTCACTGCCACCGTCGAGCACGTCCCGACCGTCGCCACCGAACAGCTCGTCGCTCCCGGTGCCGCCATCGAGACGGTCATCGCCGCCACCGCCAAGGAGGTAGTCGTTGCCATTGCCCCCGTTGAGGGTATCGTTTCCGGCGACGTCGACGGCATCTGGTGCTTGCGCATGTAGATTGGCGTCGTTCCCAGCACCGCGCCGGTATTCGATATCCGTCTGCTGAGGAACTGAACCAGACCGTCTGCATATCCTGCGCGTACTGCAGGGGATTCTTGTCGCCGAACAGGAAGTCATTGCCATCACCGCCGTCGAGCACATCATCGCCCGCTTCGCCATTGAGGCGATCGGTTTGCCCGTCACCGTACAGATGATCATTGCCGACTCCGCCGTATAGATGGTCCTCGCCTGCCCCACCGCGCAACTCATCGGCGCCACCTTTCTCCACCGCGGTGTCGACAATGTTGTAGGCGACCGGCTGGAAGCCCAGCATCGAATGCAGATCGAAGACGCGGATGCGACTGCCATCCCACCCCATCTGGCCATTGACCAGCGTCATGATGTTGGACCTGGAGTCGCCGTAGAGCCAATCGCCACCGGCGCCGCCCAGCAGCACATCGGCACCCTCTGCGCCGAACATCCGGTCATCGCCGGCACCGCCGCTGACCAGATCACTGCCCTCGCCGCCGTCGATCCAGTCGTTGCCGCCGGCACCGAGCAAGGTGTCGCTGCCGCCCATGCCCAGTGCCATGTCATGATCGGCGCCTCCATCGACGAGCTCGTCCATGCCGCTGCCTTCGAAAAAGTCATTGCCCTGCTCGCCGTAGAATCGGACGCCGTTGCCCGGCACGGCGCCGGGGTTGTCCACATCGCTCAGAACATAAATGGGCTGCAGAATGTCATCGCCCTCGCCGGCGCGGACCGTGACAGCGGAGAGATCGAGCGCACCTGGCGCGGAAGCCTGCGACTCGATGACGAAACGATCGCGCCCGGCACCCAGCCGGATCTCGGTATCCTGGACATTGACCGGGTCGAGGAACACCAGGTCGTCGCCGCCCAGCATTTCAACCGACGCTGCGTTGGTGGATGAGTCGTCACCAGCGCGTGGTGGCAAGGCGCTGACGTGGATGGTGTTGCCGGCATCGGAATCGACGAACACCGTCGCCGGCTCAGCCACGACCGGGAGATCGAAGCTCATGCCCAGCAGCCCCCGCGCCAACGATGAGCGGGCATTGCGAACCGTGACCACCGCGCCGGGATAGGCGCTGTTGAGATCAGCAGATCATCGCCATCGACCAGGTAGGTCAGCCGCCGATCGGCGCTGCGGAAAAGTGCTCCGTCGATCGCGCCGCCACCGCTCCACGCCGCCGGCGTCTGCAGAACGCCACCGGTGAGTGCTACGCCATCCCATGACAGGGTGCCAATCCCGTCGGCATCGACAATCGTGACGAACGCCTGGCCGACGACCCGGAAATCGTCCGCCTCGCCCTGGACATCCACCACCACATCACGGTCACCCAGGTCGATGTACCGGTCGTCGTCACGACCGCCCTCGAGGTAGTCATCGCCGGCCTTGCCGTCGAGCTGGTCCTTGCCCGCACCACCATACAGGTGATCGCTTCCACGCTGTCCTGCGAGGGCGTCATCCTCTGCACCGCCGAAGATGACCCTGTGGGTCGGTGTCTCGACGGTCATCAGCGGAACCTCAAGGACGATTGGCTCGGCTGCTACGCCTTCCTGGAAGCTCCAGATCTCGCCATCCGTCGAGACCTTCCGGTAGCTGGCGATATCGTCGAGGTTCTGCTCGATCTTCAGATTCAGGAGCCTCGCACGGTCGTACAGGTACTGTTCGGTCAAGGCCCCGCTGCCCGCAGCAACGTCGAGGATGGCGAGGTCACTGCTGCCTCCTGGTACCCGAACATCGCCCCTTGAGGACGAATGGGTTCAGTTCCGAAGCGCATACCGGTAGGCAACATCGCTTCTTGCACGGCTGGCAATCTCGCCGGCGTCCATGCCCAACAGGCTCTCGACGACGGCAGTCTGACTCCCGATCGCCTGACGAAGCTGCGCGACACGACTGTAGAACTGGTTGCGCAACTCGAGGTCACCATAGGCGCCTGCGGCCTTCGAGAATGCCGTCGCCTGCCAGCCGCTGCCCACCACCAGCCTGCCAAGCGCGTCCATCGCCCGCTCGAGGCTGTCCCCCTCCGCGACCTCGGCCGTCGGACCGCCCCCTATTGAGAGCGGCTGCGCCCGCGACGAGGAGCTTGCGGCGAGGATCCCGTTCAGCACCCGGAAATCCACGGACGGATCGAGCTTCTCGAAGAGGGTCATGACCGCAAGCGAATCGGCGATCAGCACGATGCCATGGGTGTCGCCGAACAGGTCGAACAGTGTCTTCGGGTTGTTCACCGTCGCGATCGGCTGGTTCTCGATGAAGATGCCGTCGAAGCTGCCGATGATCTGCCCGGCGCCCGAGACGAACTCCGGGTCCCACTGACGCGACAGACCAAAACAGATTCGTCACCTTCGGATTGTCGGTGCGGTCCTCGCCGTGCCCGAAGATCTGCAGGTCGGGCAGGATTTCGTTCGGCTCGACCAGGCTGGACAGGATCGCCGAGTCCGTCTGCTTCGACAGTACAATGGTGGCAAATTTGTGCAGCGGGCTATCGTATATGCTCTGGTAGGTCAGCCCGGCACTGCGCTGAAGCTCCGCCATCGCTTCATCGGGCTTCAGGGCCCCGAACACACTGGCCAACAATTGGTAAACATCGACGCCGTTCAACGTCAGGACATAACCAAGTGGATCGGCGATTATCCGATCGTACTCGTTCAGCAATGCTCGCACCCTGGCCCCGTAGGTCGTGGACGTCGGGCTTGCCTTCCAGCCAGCCAAAGCCGGCACCATTGAACGTGTAGGCATGCTCGACCTGTGAGTCGTGCATCAGCGTGAACAGCTGCGCGAGGTGCCCGCCGAGCGAATACCCGGTTATGGTGATGGGACCGGATTGCAACGCCTGTCGAACCGCTTCGCCCTGTGCAGACGTCGCGTATCCCTGGGCATGCAGCTCCCCGCGCAACAGGTGTTCGTAGTACCGCTCCATGCTGCGCAGCTGTGCCCAAGCGAAGCCCTGAAAGGCAATCTCGCCGTCTGCGCCGCCCGAACCATCCCGCTCGTTGTCGCCGCCATCGACCCATGGCTTCGATTCAGTGCTGCGGAGCGAGAGATTGTACTGGCCGGTGGTCTTGTTGCGGAGCAGGGTTGCGGAGAAACCGGTGTTGTCGTTGGGGGTGTGATCGATGACTTCCCATGTGTTCAGGAAGTCATCGATCATGACTTCTGTCATTCTTGTGGTTCCAAGGCGATTCTCAAGAGCAAGGCGAGCCACATGATCCGGATGATTCGCTCCGTTTTCCAGCCGAGCACTAAGTTGTTCTATGTTAGTGAAGTCGATTCCATCGAGGTAACTATCCGATGCGATCTGCGCAAGTAGTTGCTGATACCACCGTTCGACTGTGCCGTCCATGGCTCTCTCCTATCGGTTTGGGTTATCGTTTCGGCTGCCTTAGTACCTTACTTACGAACTGAAGGGTAATGTTGTCATCCTTTCCTTTCGGACAAATATCCATTCTCTTTCTTGAAGGCGTCTGAATAAAAAATCCCACTCGAGCAGCCAACACCTCTTGGCTGTTGATTTCAACGACCTCTAGAACACCCTTTCGCACTCCATACCTCCTGTCGCTCGCTGATCGCTCTTCACGCCACCTGAATCCATAGCGACTCATAAGAGTTGAAACAATCTCGACCTTCATCGGAATCAATGGTTTTGGATTCCCAGGCTCATACGTAAGACCTGAGAAACGTCTGTATGCGTCACGCGCTCCTCTTCCTTGATCCGGATTCCAATCCTCAAAGAACTTATAGCTAGTGAACGGATGGTTGATGAACATCGTCTGCGGTTCCTGAGCCTCCCAATTCGTATGCCCATACGGATCCTCAGGAATATCCCCCTTCCTCAGTCGGTCAAAGTAGTCCCTCGGATCGCGCGGGCGCATCTGGAAGACGCCCTCGACGTTGTCGACGGTACGGTAGATGAACTCGCCGCCATACTTTTCGCACTGCTGATGGAAATAGCGCATCGCCAGTGCATCGCGCGCCCGCCCGACGGCCTGGTATCCGAGCACCGCAATCACGAGCGCAATCAGCACCTTCCTTATCATCCGTGCGATATCCAGATTTCAACTGGCTGGCAGGCAGCAGTCGCCGTCGAGTTCAATGAACGGAAACGAAGAGAACGGCCAGAAGCGGGGCGCTGCTGCTTTGGCGAGCGGGACGGCGCTGTTGGCGCACATGTGCGTTGAACTGAGGCATCCTTTCCTCCTGTCTGCATACATTCATATCAAGACCGACGCGTGGGTTGCAATCGCGACAATGTCAACCCCACCACAACCTCAATGCTGGAAGCGGCTGCCTGCGCTCGCGGTTCAATCACAGGCACGCACCCAGGGAATCCCACAGCCCCATCGCACGCCATCACCACCATGTCGTGATTCTGAACATCAGCCGCAATGCCATCATCGAGACAACGGATGAAGCAGTGGACAGCAGAATCAGCCAGCGGCCTCCGGTCGGGCGGTATCGCCGACGCAGATCCGTTACATCGCAATGTTCACGGGTGGCATCCATGCCGTTGTCCTCCCGCCGCTGCTATCGCGGCGTCATCCTGTTACGAACCGGCTCAGCTACTCCTCCACTGTCGCATGCAGACGCAGTCGCAGCGCCTTGACGACCCGCATCACCGTTGCAAACTCCGGATTGCCATCGACGCTGAGCGCCTTGTACAGACTCTCGCGACCAAGCCCTGCCGCCTGTGCAACTTCCGTCATGCCGCGCTTGCGGGCGATGTCGCCGAGTGCCGCGGCGATGAGTGCCGGGTCGCCATCTTCTAGCGCTGCATCAAGATACTCGATGATGTCCTCGTCGGTCTCGATCAATTCCAGCGAGTCGAATGGGACTGTTCTGATCTTCGCCATCGCTACTCTCTCCACAGTTCCCGCGCGAGCCGCTGCGCGCTTTCAATGTCTTCCTGTTGCCGCTGCCTGGTACCTCCAGCCAGTAGCCCCACCAGACTGTCACCAAGCTGGATCTAGTACACACGGTAACCGGCCCCATAATCGATTCGCAGTTCCGACACGGACTGTCCAACCGGCCGAACATCACCCGGGTTCCCAAGGCCCAGCCTGCGTATTCGTGCATGAATGCGCGCCTTTGCGCGCGGGTCCGGCAACCGTCGCATCCATGTGGCAAAGCCCTCCGTTTGCCTGATTTCCATTTGTATCTTATGGGATACAAGCGGTCAAGTGCTTCATCGAACCAGTGAACGCGGCACAAGTGACCGCCAGACGAACACGAAAAGCAACGTCGCTCCAAGCAGCACCGCCGCACAGCCGCCAGCGATCGTGTAGGCGAACAGATCACGGGTTGCCAGCATGACCAGCGTGCCGGCAAACGAGGCGCCAAAGACGGCGATGAGGCTGAGAAGAAGGACGGCAAACCTGATTAAGACGAATAGCCTTTCCATGGCATCGTTCCCGATGATCTTCGAATGCTTGTCGAGGCATCCTTGCTTCGACGATTCGCAAACAGTTCACCGCATCGAAGCAACTCGAGCAATCGCCCACTGTGCGGACTTGCGCGCATTTCGGAGATGCAGGCCGATGCTCCGGCATTTCTTCATCGTGATCCCAGCCACGCCGCGCCACCGTCATGCCGGCGAAGGCTGGCATCCATGCGTCGGGGGGCGTCACGACAATGCACAGCGCAGCTGCCTTGCCCACCGTCGTCATGGATTCCCGCCTGCGCGGGAATGACGGCAGTGCCTTGCACGCGGCACCACGCCTCGCGTCCGTCATGCCAGCGGAGGCTGGCATCCATGCGACGTTCGGCGTCATGACTCTGCACAGCGCAGCTGCCTTGCCCACCGTCGTCGTGGATTCCCGCCTGCGCGGGAACGACGGCAGTGCCTTGCACGCGGCACCACGCCTCGCGTCCGTCATGCCAGCGAAGGCTGGCATCCATGCGGCGGTTGGCGTCACGACGCTGCACAGCGCAACTGCCTTGCCCACCGTCGTCGTGGATTCCCGCCTGCGCGGGAATGACGGCAGCATCTTGCACGCGGCACCACGCCTCGCGTCGGTCATGCCAGCGAAGGCTGGCATCCATGGAACCTTCGGCGACACGACGCTGCACAGCGCAGCTGCCTCACCCACCGTCGTAATGGATTCCCGCCTGCGCGGGAATGACGGCATTGTCGTACACGCGGCACCGCGCCTCGAGATCGTCATGTCAGTGGAGGCTGGCATCCAGGCGCCGCTCGGCAGCATTGGCTGAACCATTCATCTGCATTGTGCGCTGCGAGATGTATTTATCCCGCTGCCGGCATTAGGATTGCGGCGTTTCGCTCCGAGGCCGGCCATGCAAACCACCACCGCAGAAGCCCGTTCGCGTCAGCCGTTGATGTACTCCGTTGGTGGCGCGACGCTGCTGAAGGGGCTGTTCGCGGCGGCCGGCCAGCGCGACGAGCGCTTCGATTTCATCCGCGGGCTGGCGATGCTGTTCGTGATCGTCAACCACATCCGCATTCCCTCGCTGTACCAGGTGTTCACCGTCGAGGCGATTGGCGTGGTGACCGGTGCGGAGATCTTCGTGGTGATCTCCGGGGCGGTGCTGGCGTTCATCCATCGCCGGCGCATCGAGCGCGGACGGTTCCGCGACTGCATACCGCCCATCCTGCGACGCGCGCTGACGCTGTACGCGGTGGTGGTGGCGGTGAATCTCTGCGTCTATTCATTCTCGCGGCTGGCACCCTCGCTCGATCACACGGTGCTGACGGTCTATTCCGACGGCACCCACAGCTGGAACCTGTTCGGCAATGGCGCGCCGTGGACCAGGGTCGTCGCGGGGGTGATGGCGCTGCGCTACGGCATCAGCCAGGTCAACGTGCTGGGGCTGTACGTGATGCTGGTCGGCAGCGCGCCGCTGTCGCTGTGGCTGTTGCACCGGGCCGGACGCTGACACTGCTGCTGCTGAGTTGGGCCATCTACCTGCTGCAGCACCTGCACGCCGTCGAGGTGCTGTCGTTCCAGTCCGAGCTGGCGTTTCCGGTGCTGACCTGGCAGTTGCTGTTCGTGCACGGCATGGCGGCCGGCTGGCATCGAGACCGGTTGATCAGTGCCGTGCGCGGCGCAGCTACACGCACGTTGGTCGCCGCGGCGCTGCTCGCGGCCGCCTTCAGCTTCTATGCGCTGAACAACCCCTGGAACCACATCCCGCTCGGGATGCGCTTCGCGCTGATCCCGGAGCACAACTTCGGCTGGGTGTACTACTGGTTCTTCGATCGGCGCACGCTCGGCATCGGCCGCATCATCGATACACTGCTGGTCGTCGGTGGCCTCTACGCGCTGCTGACCCGCGCACTGGCAGACCTTGCGGCGGTCGCTGGGCGGGTTGCTGGTCCCAATCGGCAGCGTCACGCTGTATGTGTTCATCGTCCATGTCGCCTTCGTGCTGCTGATCGCCAACGTGCCGGCGTTCCCAGCAGCAGTCGTTGGCCTGGAACACCCTTGCCCACACGCTGGTGCTGCTCGCCATCTGGGCGATGGTGCGCAGGCGCTTCCTGTTTGCTGTGATTCCCCGCTGATCCCCATGTAGGAGCGAGCGCAGCTCGCGAACACCGTGGCAGCGAACTTGTTCGCGAGCTGCGCTCGCTCCTACAGGTTCTCGCCGCCAACTGCATCGCATCCTCGCCGCACATTCGCGGTCGGAATCACAAACGGGCGCAGTCAGGCATCACGTCGATGGCGAGTTTGGGTACGCTGCCCCTGAAGCATCACGGTGACCGGCACGAGCACGATCGCCGCGTTCTGCAACTGGAGATTGATGACATGGACATGTCGAACCCGCTCTCCCGCGAGGAGATGCTCTGGGCACTGGGCAGTCTCTGTACGCTGCACCGGATCCCTTTCGATGCCGAGCTCGCGCTCGGTCAGCTGCCGCCGCCATTTGACACGCAACGCCTGCTGCAGGCGCTGCGCACCCTTCGGCTTCAAGGCCCTGCAACTGCCGATCGCCTCGCGGCTGATGGGCAGCGTCAACCTGCCGTGCCTGGCGATGCTGAAGGACGTGGAGCCAACGGTGAAGGCGGCGCCGCTCGCCTCGGCGCTGAAGGACAGGAAGGTCGAGGGCGCCACATCGGCCCCGTCATCACCCGAGCCTGAGGTCCCACGTACCCGCCTCGCCCTCATCGTCAGCGTCGATGCCGAGCGTGTCGTGCTCTTCGAGGTCGGCCAGCAGCAGCCGACGACACTGCCCATCAAGGAGTTCGAGCAGCGCTACACCGGCGAGGTCATCCTCTGCCATCCGCGCGAGAAGGCGGTCAAGGAGGAGGAGCCCATCGTCCCGGCGGTTGGCAACGCGGCCGCACCGGCGCTGCCGAAGCGCTTCGGCTTTGGCTGGTTCATCCCGGAGTTGCTGAAGCACAAATCCGTCTGGCGCGACGTGCTGCTCGCCTCGCTCGCCATCCAGCTGATGGCGCTCGCCACCCCGCTCTTCACCCAGGTCGTCATCGACAAGGTCGTCGTCCACCAGACGCAAAGCACGCTCATCGTCATCGGCGTGGCGCTGGCCGTCTTCATGGTGTTTACCGCGGCGATGTCGTGGGTGCGGCAGTACCTCGTCATCCACACCGGCAACCGGGTGGATGCGGTGCTGGGGTCACAGGTGTTCGCGCACCTCATCAGTCTGCCGGTGCGCTACTTCGAGCAGCGGCCGACCGGCGTGATTGCCGCGCGGCTGCATGCGGTGGAGACGATACGGGAGTTCGTCGCCGGGGCGGCGGTGACGCTGCTCCTGGATATCCCGTTCCTCATCATCTTCCTCGCGGTGATGTTCCACTACAGCGTGCCGCTCTCGGCCATCAGTGTCGCGGTGCTGGGGTGCATCGTGCTACTGAGTCTCGCGGTGACGCCGGTGTTTCCGCCGGCGGCTGAACCAGCAGTTCCTGCTCGGGGCGCGCAACCAGGCGTTCCTGACCGAGTACGTCGCCGGCATCGAGACGGTGAAGTCGCTGCAGATGGAGCCGCAGCTGAAGGAGAGGTACGGCGAGTACCTCGCGACCTACCTCAACGCGGGTTTCCGCACCCGCAGCCTGTCGAACACCTACAACACCTTCGCCAACGGCCTGGAGCAGGCGATGACGCTCGCCATCCTCTGTGTCGGGGCGTGGCTGGTGATGACGCGCAATGACTTCACCGTCGGCATGCTGGTGGCATTCCAGATGTTTGCCGGCCGGCTCTCGCAGCCGCTTCTGCGGCTCGTGGGCCTGTGGCAGCAGTTCCAGGAGGCCAACATCGCGGTCCAGCGCCTGGGCGATGTGCTGAATGTGCCAACCGAGCCCTATGCCATCACCCCTTCGAGAGAGAACGCGAAGCGCGGCCAGATCGAGTTCCGCCACGTCGCCTTCCGCCATGCCGAGCACCTGCCGTATCTCTACCGAGATCTGAACTTCACGCTGACCCCGGGCCGCTGCGTGGCGCTGATTGGCCCGAGCGGCTGCGGCAAGAGCACGCTCGCCCGGCTGATGCAGGGCTTCTACCTGCCGAGCGACGGGCAGATACTTCTGGACGGCCGCGACATCCGCCACCTCTCGGCCAATGAGCTGCGGCAGGTGTTCGGCGTCGTCCCGCAGGAGACCGTCCTCTTCTCCGGCACCGTCTACGACAACCTCATCCTTGCCAACCCGCAGGTCACCTTCGAGCACGTGATAGCGGTGTGCAAGATGGCCGAAATCCACGACACCATCGAGAAGCTGCCGAAGGGCTACCAGACCGAGCTCGGCGAGCGCGGGGTCGGGCTCTCCGGCGGACAGAAGCAGCGCCTCGCCATTGCCCGGGCGCTGCTCAAGGGCCCGAAGGTGCTCATCTTCGATGAGGCGACCAGTGGCCTCGACCCGACGACTGCCGAGCAGCTCGGCCGCACCATCAACGGCTTCAAGGGCAAGGTCTCCACCCTCTTCATCGCCCACCACATCCCCAAGGGGCTGCACATCGACGAGGTCATCCAGCTCGGCAGCCCCGCCCATGAGAAGCACATGAGTGTCGTGTCATGACCGTCCTCGCCGACAAGCTCGACCCACGGATACACGACTTCGCCCCGAGCCACCTCGCGCTGCAGGCGCGGCCGCCCTCGCCGCTGCCCCGGGCGATGCTGCTGCTGATGGTCGCGCTCTTTGCTACGCTTCTCACCTGGAGCCACTACGGCAAGCTCGACATCATCGCGGTGGCGGAAGGGAAACTGGTGCCGGTGTCCTACCTGAAGATCGTGCAGCCGGCCGAAGGCGGGATCCTGAAGGACATCCTGGTCAAGGAGGGAGACGTCGTGCAGAAGGGGCAGGTGCTGATGCGAATGGACCGGCAGCTCGCCGAGGCCGATACCCGCATCCTCGATGACCAGCTCGCGCAGCGGACGCTTCAGCTCGCACGCATCGATGCGGAGCTGGCGGACCAACCCTTCACGCTGCCCGCTAACCCCGCCTCCCCCGTCGTCCCCGCGAAGGCGGGGACCCATGCAACGGTCGGCTACCCTCCATCGCTAATCAGCCAGGTGCAGGCCCAATACGAAGCGCGCCGGCAATCCTACGAAACGGCATTGGCCGAAGAACGCGCCGCCCTCCGTCGCGCCACCGAAGACCTCGCCGCCGCCGAGCAGGTGCGACAGAAGCTCGCCGCACTGCTGCCCACCTACCAGCAGGAAGAACGCGCACTCGCCAAGCTCGGCGAGAAGCACCTCGCCGCCGAGCTCGATGTCGTCGAGCGCAAACGCAAGCGCATCGAGACCGAGCAGGACCTGAAGACCCAGGTGCGGCAGGTCGAGAGCCTAAGGGCGGCCATCTCACAGTCGAGAGGCGGCTCGACCAGATCACCTCCCGCTATCGGGAGCAGCTGCAGAACGAGCGCGTGGAGGCGCAGGCCGAACTCGACAAACTCACCCAGGAGAGCGCCAAGCAGCAGCATCGCAATACGCTCCTGGAGCTGAAGGCGCCGCAGGAGGCGGTGGTGAAGGACCTCGCCACCCACACATTGGGTACGGTCGTCAGTCCGGGGACCATCCTGCTGACACTGGTGCCCCGCAATGAGCCGCTGCAGGCCGAAGTGATGATACGCAATGAGGACATTGGATTCGTCAAGGAAGGGCAGGCGGCGAAGGTGAAGCTGGCGGCGTATCCGTTTCAGAAGTACGGGCTGGTGCAGGGGACGGTCGTCCACGTGAGTGCGGATGCGGAGGATGGCACCGATGCGAGCCAAGCGCCAGCGCAAACCGCCGACGACACCACCAGACGGACCTCGGCACTGCGATACAAGGCCACGGTGCAACTACAGGATCAGGCTATTGAGAAAGACGGCAGGCGCTTCGATCTGAATCCCGGGATGCAGGTGGTCGCGGAAATCGACCAAGGCAAGCGCACGGTGGTGGAGTATCTGCTCTCTCCTGTGCAGAAGACGGTGTTCGAGGCGGGGAGAGAGCGATGACAATCAAAGCAAATCGGGAGCCGTGCTTCTTCACCGAGGAGGACTATCACTGCCACCTCCACTGGCTGCGGAGGTCGACTGCCGACTGGCGCTGCGCGGTGCATGTCTACGTGCTGATTGCTCCGATGACCGCGCAAGGGCTTACAGAGCTGATGCAATCGCTGGGGCGTCGCTACGTGTAGTACGTCAATCGCAGCTACCGACGCACGGGTTCGCTATGGGAAGGACGGTTCAAATCGAGTGCGGTACAGTCCGATACCTATCTGCTCACCTGCATGCGCCATGTTGCGCTGAACCCCGTGCGCGCGGAGATGGTGGCCGACCCCGGGCGGTATCGCTGGTCGAGCTGCCGGTACAACGGCCATGGGGTGATGAGCGAGTGGCTGACGCCGCACGAGGTGTACCAGGGGCTAGGCAGCGACGCAGCGCAGCGCCAGGGTGCGTACCGCTGCTTGTTTCGACATCAGCTGGACGAGGCGGCCTTGGTCGATATTCCTGTGGCGCTGGTGCAGCCGCTGGGTAACCGTCGCTTACCGATGCAGTCTGTGCGGCTACCGGTGCGCGTTGTGCGCGAGGAGGGCCGGGGCGGCCAGCGCGAGGCGCCGATGGCGCGCAGACGAGACTGCAGAGTGACTTCGGATTCTAACCATGGGAGGAAGCAATGAGGGTTCAAAAGCACAGAACGCGATATTGGATTGGGATGCTGACCCCTTTGTGTCCGGTGATGGAATATGTCCTCTCACCCGTGCAGACAACCGTGTTTGTGGCGGAGAGGGAGCAATAGTCAATGTCGAAAGAAACCACCGACAGCAAGAGCGCAGGGCGCTACCTCGCGTGGCTGGGTGTATTGTTGGTTATTGAACTAATCCTGGCATTTCTACCCATCCCTTCGTCTCTAACCAGTCATCCGCTGTTCTTGGCGGTTACGAACGCAATGGCGAGTGTTGCGCCGGTGGTGTCTAACTTCGACACGATTGCAAAAAATCCGGGAACACTTCGTTTCTACTTTACAGGTACGTTGCTACTGATGCCAATAAAAGTGGTTCTTTGGTATTTGTGGATAAACAGTTCGAGGAACGACAACTACAGACATTTGATCATTTCGCCCTTGACGCGAACGACTCCCAAACACGGCATCGAGTTTGTGACAGCGCCGTTACGGGAGGGATGCGCTGCAGTTCCCGAGGTCGAGCGGTCGCTTGCGAGCAGACTAGTATGGTCGACTTTAATTGCTGCAATTCTTGGCAGTGGCTTCGCTATCAATGTTTTGTACTACGGCTATCAAATACCGATCGGGGTCTCGACATCATTTGATGAACAATACAAGCAGGTTATCGCTCTTGGCTTCGGTATCTGGGTAAATTGGGCAATAAAGCGGACGACATTTATGGGCGGCCTATTTATGGCCATAGTATTTTGTATAGTTAGAGACTATTTGCTCTGGGGCGTGTCATTGTTTAGACGGCGCGAATCGAAATAGGAGAAATGAGAATGAGCGAGGAAACTAATCTGGAATTCTTGGCTGGCACGGTCTTTGGTGGCCTTACCGATGCGGCAAAAAAGGCCGGTGAACTGTCGTTTATGAAATCTGTCGCGCTGCTTGGTGAATCACTTACATCATCTATCGCTGATATAGGTCAAAGACTCGATCAAATTGGAGAAATCGCAAGAATATCCACGCTCTACTCCGAAGCGGAACGTGCACTTGCGGAGTCATCGCGCCAAGCAACTCAATATCTTCGCGACAGTCTCTATTTCGCGAGAGTCGGTGTCAGATCTTTCATCTTTCAGTCTCATGAGGGCGGGATGATGGCTTCCCTATGAGGGGAAGGTATTGGAAATGCGAGGTTGTTGTGGCAGTCAGGACGAGTAGTTCTAACACAGGGAGAGTGAGCTATGGTCAGACCACTTCGGGATCGAAAGTGCGGGCGCGCTGTATCACATCACGGCGCGTGGCAATGGACGCGCGGAAATCTACCTGAACGATGAAGACCGATGGACGTTTCTGGAACAGCTGAGTCTGGTGGTGGCACGATACCGCTGGCGATGTCATGCCTATTGCCTGATGAGCAACCACTACCACCTGCTCCGTGGAGACGGTGGCGCCTACACTCTCCCGCGGCATGCAGCGGCCTCAACGGAGGGTATACGAGGGACTTCAATCGCCGGCATCACCGAGTTGGACACGTGTTGCAGGGGCGCTACAAGGCGATACTGGTGCAGAAGGATACCTACCTGCTGGAGGTTGCGCGCTACATTGTGCTCAATCCCGTTCGCGCGCGGATGGTCCGGGAGGCGAAGGACTGGCCGTGGAGCAGCTATCGGGCGACTGGCGAGGGATCGCAGTCCCCCGATTTCCTGACGACGGACTGGATCCTCGGAGCGTTTGGCGACAACCATGAACCGCCACGCCGGCCTACAGGGATTTTGTTGCGCGAGGTAACGGGGCAGCCCTCGCCATGGGAGCGGCTAACCAACCAGATCTACCTCGGCGACGAAGCCTTTGTGGAGCGCATGCAATCAATGCTCTCCCCGAAGCGGCCGCTGCGCGATATCCCGAGGCCGCAGATGCTGGCACCGCCGAAACCGCTGGCATGGTACGGCGAGCAGTATCCGGCCCGCGAGGAAGCCATTGCACGCGCGTACCGCAGTGGTCATTACTCGTTGAGGCAGATTGGTGAACACTTCGGCGTCAGCGACGCCACCGTCAGCCGGGCCGTCAAGCGAGCGGAGTCCCGAGAGCATGCAGATGTCGAATGAAAGATCTGACACCGTGATCGCCGTGATCGGTCGCTATACCGATGCAGTTAGTGAAGCTACCGATATGCGACGTGCGCGAGGACGGTCGGAGCGGCCAGCGCGAAGCGCCGGATGATCCGCTGACGGCGCTGCTGAGTGATTTCGGGTTCTGACGATGGAGGAAGCAATGAGGGTTGATACGCACAGACATCGAGACTGGATTGCGATGCTGACCCGTTTGTATCCGCTGGTTCGAAGCGGTCGCTTTGTGGGGAGCGACGGCACGACGGCCGCCGTGGCGGAGTATCGCCTCGCCAGGAACGAGGGCGATGCCGTGTATTCGGGAGTGGCGCTGAGCGAAGACGTCGCCGCGTTGCCGAATCTGCCGGGTTACGGCCGGTTGCGCAATTTAAAAATGAGAAGACCACGTCGCGGATCATCATCGAACCGAGGTTGTGGCTTGTCGCGTCTCACGAAAACATATAAACGCGACCTCTCCAGCGCGCCTACCCGTGGCGTCATGTTGTGCCATCTCCGTATCGATAGCGAACAATTGTCATGATAAGCCTGCTGCTACTTGCCTTGCTTGTTGTCTATATCCGTCTCTGGTGGTGGTGCGGAAGGTCGATAGTGAGACTATGCCAGAAAACATGGCAAAAGGTCGTCATCGCCCTCGCTTGCGTAATGGTTGCGAGCGGTATTCTTTTCGGCGATGTGCTTGTCAATAACTTCCGATTTAAGGCCATGTGTGAAAAAGATGCTGGGGTGAAAATATTTGAAACGAGAACGGATGTTGATGGGATCGTCGTTCCGGCTTGGGAGGGCAGGAATGTCAAGAAGTACGGATATAACTTTCTTGAAGATTCAATCGAAGATACGATTCAAATAGCCAAGCACGTCTTCTCAAAAACTATCGATACACACTGTCAAATAATGGTGCAGTCAAAAAAAAAGAAGTACAAGTTCTCGCCGCACGATATGAGTACAGAACAGAATTGTCCGATACTAACGCAGTGTTTCATAAGTACGTAGAAGAAATAGTCGACAGACGGGCCAAAACCCCTTTAGCGCGTGGCATTAGATTTACCTATGTAGGGAGCTGAATCGAGCGGACACTTCTTCCTATGCCAGCACCTGTAGATTGCCCTGCAGATCCGAGTAAACACTTATATCACCTTATATCGCAGATTCTTATCCCAGCCAAATGACTGAAAGGGACGCAAAATGAGTGGCCTACTCAACATCTATTCAATATATGCAAATCTTGCTCAAGCAGCTTATGCGACATTTGATAAGCCATTCAAGGACGCGATAACCGAGCCAGACAAGCAAAGAAAGGGGGACAGATTTATTTTTGGCGCGTCGGTGTTCTGCAAAATAGATCTGTCCCCTTTATTGTTGCAGAAGACGGTCTATGACTCGGCGCGGGAACGGTGAAGCTGATAGTTAATTTAAAGCACTCGGTATCGGAGAAGGAAGAATGAGGATTCCATTTTGCGCAAATCCGCGCGCTGGCATCGTGAAGTTCACTTTAGATGCAAAAGAAAGGGGACAGATTTATTTTTGGCGCGTCGGTGTTCTGAAAAATAGATCTGTCCCCTTTTTCGCGGTGTCGACTATCGACTCGGCACCACTCAGGTAGAGGAGCGGAAGCTACGTACGCTCTTCGACGGTCTCGTAATAGAGAAGTGCGCCCAGAAGGATCGTGGCAACAACATCCGCGTGACTGTCTGTCATTACGAAGGTTCAGCAAGTCACACAATCGCGATAGTCGATACGAGATTTACATACAAGGGTGCCTTTCTAGCTAGATTTATCACTGACAGCGGCGAAGGATTTGGTCATGGACAATGTGGTCCACGTCTTGCTGACGGGAATCCGTTTCTGAATGTTTTTGTTCGATAAAGAACTCATTATGTCTTTTCTATACCCAAGGAGGACTACACGATAGGCCAACGGGGACAGGCCTTGCATCGTGCATTAGGGGGCGAAAGAGTTGGGTAGTGATCGGCCGTTTGAGGAAGAAGCAGGCCACAAGAAGGTGGGCGATGGCACGACCGCTGTCGATCGAGGTTGCAGGGCTTTGTTCCACATGCGGCATGCACGATGCAAGGCCTGACCCTATCGCTGGGTTGACCAGGCCGGCGTACGGTGCTGGAGTACCTGGTGTCGCCGGTGCAGAAGACGATGCTTGAGGCGGGGCGAGAGAAATGATCAGAAGCATCAGATAACGTTTCTATGAAGCTCTACCCTCTCTCCTCTCCCGTACAGGGGGGGTGTTCCGCAGCGCGGCGAGGAAACGGTGACACAATACCGAAGAGCAACAATAACAGCCAACAACGTGATGCTCATTGTCAAACTAGGGGAATAGATGAATCGCTTGTGTATTTTCAAACGTTACGTGGTGTGCGCTATTGCTGTCTTTGAAATAATGGCCGTTGCTGCGTGTTCCAAAGAGAGTGACGAGTCGTCGTCCCGCGCGGAGAAGAACGCGGCGCTCGCATCTTCACCGAACGGTGAGATGGTGGATGTGTGGTTGGAGGATGCGCATTCCAAGAAGCAACTCCATTTCCGCATACCTCGCAATTACCTGAGTCGGTGGCGCGATGTCCTGGGTATGACAAATCCGAACAACTCGGGAGGCAAACAGTCCGCGATGGTCATCGAGACAGGCGTGCCGGAGTTGCAACCCAGGCCGGCGGTGTTCTGGATAGCGGACGAAGCGAAGAAAATCGGATACGCAAAGGCCAACGAAAAACTCCGTAATGGTGTGTTAATAGACTTGCGCGGTGAAGCGCTTCGCTCGGACTACGGAATGCGAATCTATGCTAGTCATATGAAGACATATCACCGAGATTCCGCGCTGGATATCGCCGGACTAGTAGGCTACTCAGGTAATACCTGCCATGACGTGGAGAAAGATGGTCTCCACACGATTCAATGCATGTCCACCAATGAAGACGAGTTCTATTTTCCGACTAAGGATAACAATGACTCAACTTTGATATTCATGACATGTAACAGGCCGAGTCAAAACGATGGCGGTGGTTGTACACCTGAGTTCGATTACCGGGGATTGAGGTTGCTACTCATCTTCCGTCGTTCTGAACTGAGTCGTTGGCGAGAATTTGAGAAAGCTGCTAACGAGCTTCTCGACCGATTCCTCGTTAACGGTCAGTAGCCACAATTCATGTTTGTTCTGAAAAATAGATCTGTCCCCTTTATTGTTGTGCGGCGCAGCGGGTGGAGCGGGACGGGATGCAATTCGACATCAGTCCAGGGATGCAGGTGGTGGCGGAGATAGATCAAGGGAAGCGGACGGTGATGGAGTATTTGCTCTCGCCGGTGCAAAAAGCGGTGTTTGAAGCGGGGCGAGAGAGATGAGTAGCGCTACGTCAAGATGCCCTCACAGAGCGACGCGGTTGACCTCAACCCCACCAGCAGTAAGCGGTTCTTGCGCCTCGCTGCTGTCGCGTGGGTGGAACTTGTCCGTGGAAACGCGGAACAACGTTGACGGATGACGATGTTGTTGCCATAAGCATTATGGCGCTTAACGATTCCGAACGAGGAGGCGTGGAGATCACGTCCTTTTTTTAGTTCTCACCCTGGCCAACGAGATCCGGAGGGAGTCAGCATGACCTATATTCTTGAAAAGATAACGCCGGACGACCAAGAAAAAGATTATTGCGGATGCGGGGTGCGATCAGCATAAGCAGAACGCGTTGCGTGAAATGAAACGAAGGGGAATGTTCTCGGAAACTTGGGCAATTGATCGAGAGAGAAATTGCTATCTGATCAGTGGGCCCTATTTGGTGCCAGAAGATTCATGGAATCGGCCATTCTATGCATTTGTGAATGGATACATGTATAGGATTCGTCTGGAAGCCGCAGTCGGACGCAAGTTGTATTTTGATGAGACGACCTTACCTTCGGAAGATCTGCTGGCCGATGTTCAAGACGAGATTCGAGCCGCATTTGGTGTCTACGGTAGTTTCGGACGTGGTCCTCTAAACGAGAAGGGTAAGCCCGAGTATGCGATTGACCCAGTGTTTGGTGCTAAACCGGCATTGAACCCCAAGAAAGAAGTCTGAAATGTCTTTATCCTTTGACCAGGCAATGGGCGCTCTTGGAACGGGCGATTTCACCGTAGCACAGCTTTTTGACTTGGTAAGAAAGGGGACTGATTTATTTTTGGCGCGTCGGTGTTCTGAAAAATAGATCTGTCCCCTTTTTCGCACTGTAGCAAACCAGCCGCCACCTCGCTCCGTTACAAGGCGGTGGTGGAGCTTGCGGCGCAGAGTGTGGAGAGGGACGGCAGCCGATTCGACATCAGTCCGGGGATGCAGGTGGTGGCGGAGATCGCCCAGGGAGAACGGACGGTGATGGAGTATCTGCTATCGCCGGTGCAGAAGACGGTTTTCGAATCGGGCCGGGAGCGTTAGGTCTTGGGGAAGATCGAAATGCAGGATCCGATTCGAAATAAACAATCGACAAATCACAGTTGCGTTGTGTGATTGAAAGCGAATCATGCGAACTGCACGAAACATAATCGATACACTCCTCCGCCTGATATACCCGTACTTGATAACCGGAATCCTAATATCTGGATTTTGGCGGCATACATGTTGAGGAGTGTTGCTCTGCAAGAGTCTGGTGATCTGGTCATAACGGATCTGACGATAAAACAGGGGCGTTCCAACATCGTAGCGGAACAAAGTTTGGTCCAACTCTGGGCATATATGACATCCAGGACGGCAAGCCATACTTCTGCGCATCCACAGTCTGCGGGTTCCGAGACTATGACCTATTCTACGGGCGACCAGCGCGTGTGTGGGTGTCGCGAGGCGGGACAGTGCTACAGTTGGAGGTCGACGGTGAGATCAGAGCGTCATTCGATTCATTTCAGAACGCATTCGCATCAACCAAACGAACCGCCATAGGGTGTTTGCTCTTTGCATTTCGCTGGTTGTTCTGAAGCTGCTTCTCCGCAAGTATAAAACCAGAGTGTGATATTGCCAATCGAAGAGGGGGAGTCGGTGTCAGATTGGAGTTCCCAGGATTAAAGAAAGGGACAAAGAAAGGGGACAGATTCATTTTTAGCGCATCGGTGTTCTGAAAAATAGATCTGTCCCCTTTATTGGTCCCTGTATGGTTATGTTCGAAAAGGTTCTTAAACACAAGGAATAGATGGAGCGCAAAATTGGCCGGCGACACACATGTTTCCGAAGGGGTACAGGCAGTGCTGGAAAGCAAAGAAAGGGGACAGATTTATTTTTGGCGCGTCGGTATTCTGACAAATAGATCTGTCCCCTTTTTCGGAGCGGTCGCTCGGTAGTCGGTACCATGCGGCGAAATCTTGTGCAGGTAACCGTGGCGCTCGTCGTCTTTTCTGCGATAGCGATTTTTCTTATTCCGCGAACGCACCGATGGACAGAGGAGGTCGAACTGTCGGATGGAAGATCATTACGGTAACCAGAAGCGTGGAAAAGGAAACTCTGGGAGAGACTCCTTATGGCGGAAGATACAGAGACCAACAGATCTGTTACGAGCGCGGCGACCTTGGAGAACTATGTTGGTCTGGAGATGCGTTTCCTTTCGCGTTTGATCGCATTGGGCAGACCTACTATCTCGCAGTGCTTCTGCAGTACAAGGCCCAATGCGCAATGTACGACAGTCCGGAATCCTCCATTCGTATACTTCCGTCTAGACGACACGTCGTGGCGCCGCATTGAGCGACGGGACACCCCGGAACTTCTGAAAAAGAATCTGCTCGTGCAAGTCGAAAGTAGACCGAAGGAACGTCCGGAAAGCATATTTCTACGCTGGAAAAGGACCAACTGGATACCTGGGCGAACCGGCACTTCCAAGGATATCGCCCGGATGCTGACATTAGGGACTGCACCTTCTGAGTCGTCCGATAACCGCTTCTCACACAGGACCTGCACTATGCCAACCGTTCTTGAATACGCGAGAAATGGGGACAGATTTTTTTTTGGCGCGTCGGTGTTCTGAAAATAGATCTGTCCCGTTTTTTGTCGTGGGCCTCACTGCCGGCCTGCACTTCGATCACGATGGCGATGGCTTCCATGAGGCGACCGGCTGGGTAGCGCCTGGTGCCGGCATGCTGATGCTGGACACCAATGGCGATGAGGCACTGACCAACGGCACCGAGCTCTTCGGTGACTTCACGCCGGTGAACGGCAACCTGCTCGCCGTCAACGGCTTCCAGGCGCTCAGTCAGTACGATCGCAATGGCGCACGGGCGCATCGATGCCAGTGATCCCATCTTCAGCGAATTAAGAAGTGTGGCAGCATGAGCGCGATGCGCAGGGCAATGCCATCATCGTCAATCCTCACCTCGCGGGCCGCTTCAGCAGCTTAAGTGAGCTCGGCATCACGGCCATCGAGCTCACCTCCACGATAGCCAACCAGACCGATGCTGCCGGCAATACGCTGGTCCGAAGCGGTCGCTTCGTGAGGAGCGACGGCACGACGGCCGCCGTGGCGGAGTATCGCCTCGTCCGTAACGAGGGCGATACGGTCGCGCCGGGAATTGAAATCGATGCAGCGAACAATTCACGCCACTGTGTCGAGCGATTGACGTTCGCGCGGTGCATAAATCGTGTGATGACATTCCGGCACGTCACGCGACCGGCACTAGCGCCAAGTGCGTTGAGGTTGGCACAAGAAGCTGCTTAGCATACGGGTCATAGCGCAACCTCACCTAAAGGGACGGTGCGACGAATGGACTCACTCAGTACTCCCCGAGAGTATCCCTCCGAACAGCCGACCTCGTCGGTCCGTGGCGTCTTTGGAAGCCAGAGCATTGGCTTTGTCAGAAAGGCGCGGATGGTGCAAAAGAAAAGCAAGAGGTTGCCTGCCATGATGCGGGACGCAACCACGGCGACACAACAGGAGGCATGAATGCTGGGGTCTGATAATTATCGCTGTCTTCGTTTCTATCTGCTGGTTTCGTTGCTGGTAGTCAAGTTTGCGAGGAACTGGGCGAAACGCACTGGTCGCTCGCCGTCACGCTGGGGTTGGACCGCGGCCTTGGGCATGTACCTCTTGGTGTTCTGGAACTGGATACCGACAGTGCTTTTACACAAGTACTACTGTGCGACACAGGCAGGCTTTACTGTTTACGAAACGGTTGGATCATTGGAAAAAGCAGAATTCAACGTGATGGAAACGTTGAGCAATAGTAAAAAGCCACCCTCACAGAATTTGGACAACAACGTGATGCGAGGCTGGATAAACCAACGGATATATGTCGAAACGAAGCAAGAGTTGGTCAATCCATACATAGGGCGTACCGATGAAGTATTGGTCGATGCAACCACGAAAGATGTGCTTGCCAAGGCAACAGATTTCTGGAGGGGCAATGCAAATCCGTTTGAGCTGGGCGCAGATTCAATTCGAGAGTTTAAGTTTTGGCTGTATAAGCGCGGTTGTTACGATGAAGGCATGAATCCTGCCGAGCGTTTCTACGGGCTGCAGAAAGAAGCATTCCTACTTGGAGAAGGAAAATGACCAATGCAAAGAAAGGGGACAGATTTATTTTTGGCGCGTCGGTGTTCTGAAAAATAGATCTGTCCCGTTTTTGTCCTCACCAGGGCGACGGCTCGGCTATCGGCGCCGAGGCCGTCCGGTCGCTCCGCACGATGCACCGGATTAAGTTACTCCAACCCCTTTTCGGCCCCTCCCCAGCGCCGCACCATCCGCCAACGGGGTCAGGCCTTGCATCGTGCATGAGGGGGCGAAAGAGGTTGGGTAGTTTTCAAGATACGGTGTCTACCCTCGAAAATGTGCAGATGACGGGCAGGCGGGTAAGATTCGCTGCGCGCGGCCGTCCAACAAAGAATCAGGCGTGAGGGATGAAAACAAACGACGACGGCCCCTTTTGCCGCCCCTTTTGCCAATTTGAACCAATATGTACTCGCGGGTATGATTCCAGACGATGACAAACCATTCGATCAAGGATCTGCCTCTGGACGAACGACTGCGACTGGTCGAGGCGATTTGGGACAGCATCGCAGCAGACCAAAGCGCTTTGCCGCTCACGGACGAGCAGAGAGCAGAACTCGACCGGCGTCTGGATTCCTACGAGCGGGAGCGGTCGCCGGGGCGACCGGCTGAGGATGTCATAGCGGAGATTCGCGAGCAGCTATGATGTTCACAGTCCGACTCACGGAAGAGGCGGAGCAGGACCTGACGGAAGCCGCCCTTTGGTACGAAAGGCAGCGTGCGGGGCTCGGGCATCAATTTCTCGACAACGTAACGGCGGCACTCCGCATTGTCGCCAGTCAACCGCTGCTCTACCCAATCGTGCACAGGAACACCAGGCGGATGTTGATATCGCGGTTTCCGTTCGGCATCTTCTATCGCATTGAGGACTCCCTGGTGATCGTGATGGCTGTAATGCATGGAAGCCGTCATCCGCTCCGCTGGCGTAACCGGGAGTAGGTGCCTGGATGTGAAAGCCCGTAAGGGCAGTCAGAACAGGTACGCCGTTCGCCAGCATTGCCGCTGGGCCGCCATGGCATATGGCAGTAGCGGAGATTTCTCGCTGCGCTCGAAATGACAGGGTTTTGGGACTTTGCCTGATTGCGGTGATACCACTGCGGATTGCTGCGCCTGGGTGACGTTACGCCTGCTCAATCTCCTGCTCAATGGCCGCCAGTGCCTGCATCGGATCGGCCGCGCGGGTGATCGGGCGGCCGATGACCAGGTAGTTGACGCCGCTGCGCACCGCGCTTGCCGGCGTGGCAATGCGGAGCTGGTCGTTGACCTCCGAACCGGCGGGACGGATCCCCGGCGTCACCAACAGAAACTCGCGCGGCAGTTCGGCGCGCAGCATGTCCACCTCCTGCGGCGAGCACACCACGCCATCCATGCCGGCGCGTGCGGCCAGCTTCGCCAGTCGCAGCACGACCTCCTGCGGCGAGCCATCGATGCCCAGCTCGCGCAGATCGGCCTCCCCCATGCTGGTCAGCAGCGTCACCGCGATCAGCAGCGGTCGATGGCTGCTGTTGTCGACCTGCTCGCGTGCCGCCTGCATCATCGCCAGCCCACCCTGGGCGTGGACATTGACCATCCACACCCCCATCGCCGCCGCCGCGGCACACGCGGCGCCGACGGTGTTGGGGATGTCGTGAAACTTCAGATCGAGGAAGACATCGAAGCCCGCTGCCTGCATCGCCTGGACAAGCGGCGGCCCGGCGCGGGTGAACAGCTCCTTGCCGACCTTCAGGCGGCAGCGCGCCGGGTCGAGACCGCCGATGAAGCCGAGCGCGGCCTCGGGCGCGGGAAAATCCAGCGCGACGATGATCCGGGAGGATGAGGGCGGTTGGTTGCGGTCAGTGGTCATGATCTGAATCTTGATTGCCGGTGTAAGCCTAGGATGTGCGAAGTGGGCTGGGTCATGCTTCCATTTGCGTTTTCGCCGCCGGAGATTTCTCGCTGCGCTCGAAATGACAGGGCTTTTCGGTGGCGCTGACGGGTGATTGGCGTCGCTCACGCGTCCAGCGGCTGTGCAATCATTCTCCCTCGATGCCGTGGATCGGCTTCACCGAGTTCCAGCGCTTGCATCCCGGGCATTGCCAGTGCAGCAGTCGGCCCATGAAGCCACAGTTCGTGCAGCGGTACTTGGACTTGTTCTCCAGCAGCTTGCTGGTGAACTCCTGCAGCAGCTGCAGGTTGTCGCGTTCGCTGCCACTGGCCTCGGTGAGCGTGTACTGGATCAGCCGATCGAGGCCGCGGGTCGAGGCACGGCGGCGCAGCGAACCGGTCAGGTACTCCACCGCCGCATCGACACCGTCGCGCTCGGCGATCAGCTCGGAGAGCGCCAGCACCGGCGTGATGCCACGATGGCGGCTGGCCAGTGCGTTGAGGTAATCGTGGAACTCGGCGGCGCGATCCAGCGCCCGGTAGCACTTGCCGAGCGGCTCGACCGCCTCAGGCAGAAACTCGGCATCCTGGTGCTCGATGCGTTCATAACAGCGGATGGCCTGGTCGAAGTCGCCCTCGCGCTGCGCGACCTCGGCGGCCAGCATCGTCGCCCGCACGCAGTGGCTGTCCTCGTCGATCGCACTCTGGATGTGGGTGCGGGCGTGCGCGAGATCGCCGGCGCGCAGGCTTTCCTCGGCCTGCTCGCAGTAGAAGTGCGCGATCATCTGCCGCAGGCTCTTGCCGCCCGCCCCTTCGAGCCGTCGCGCGTAGTCGATCGCACGCGGCCAGTCCTGCTCCTGCTGGTAGATGTCGACCAGGTTCGACAGCGCCTGGCGCGTGTACATGCCGGAGCCCAGCACCTGGTTGAACAGGCCCTCGGCCCGATCGAGCAGGCCGGACTTCATGAAGTCGATGCCGAGTTCGAGCAGCGCGAGCGTGCGCTCCTCGTCGGTGAGGTTGGTGCGGGCAATCAGGTTCTGGTGGATGGCGATGGCGCGATCGACCTCGCCGCGCTTGCGAAACAGGTTGCCGAGCGCCAGATGGGTCTCGACGGTCTCGCTGTCGACCTCCAGCATCCGGGTGAAGACCTCGATGGCCTTGTCCGGCTGTTCGTTCAGCAGGTAGTTGATGCCCTTGAAGTAGTCGGGCGACAGCCGCGGCAGTACCGGAGCCGAGCCCTGTTCGCGGCGGGCGGCATACCAGCCCGACAGGGCAGCGACGGGCAGCAGCAGCCAGAACAGACCCTCCATGCCTCAGGTCGCGTCCTTGCCGGGGACCACCGCCTCCGCCGAACTTCCAAGCGCTGCCTGTGCGCGCAGTTCCTTGCTGAGCCGGCGATTGGCGCGCCGGCCCGACAGCAGCCTCGGCACCGCTGCCACCATGCCGAGCACGCCGCCGATCGCGATGGTCTCGGCCAGCAGCAGCGACAACGGCTGGGTGAACTTGATGAAGTACAGGTCGAGCGTCACCGGCTGCCCATTGCGGGTGTGCAACACCAGCCCGAGCAGCACTATCAACACCAGCGCCAGCAGACGCAGAAAGGCGATCAGACGATGCATGGGATGGATGAAGCGCGGTCCGGAAAGTGTGCGCCCGTCATGGGCGACTCCGGGTCAGTATAGGTGCGCGGACCGCGGACGAAAAGGCCGCGCCGGGTAACTCAGTCGTCGATGATCGGCTTGGTCGCAACCGATTCATTGACGCGATCGCGCAGCTCCTTGCCGGGCTTGAAGTGCGGCACATGCTTGGCCGGCAGCATCACCGGATCACCGGACTTCGGATTGCGGCCAACGCGCGATGGCCGGTAGTGCAGCGAAAAACTGCCGAAACCGCGGATCTCGATGCGCTGACCGCTCGCCAGCGTGCCGGCCATGTGCTCGAGCATCGAACGCACCGCCAGTTCGACATCACGGTAACCCAGCTGTGCCTGCTTGCGCACCAGCACTTCGATCAGTTCCG
The DNA here is from genome assembly GCA_037367405.1 of Ottelia alismoides. Classification (NCBI taxonomy): domain Eukaryota; kingdom Viridiplantae; phylum Streptophyta; class Magnoliopsida; order Alismatales; family Hydrocharitaceae; genus Ottelia; species Ottelia alismoides. The sequence continues at coordinate 31,850 of JAZKJV010011197.1, read as the reverse complement.
ACTTGGTCATGGAATCCCCGACGTTTCGTGTTCTCAGTTGTTAGCCGATGAAATCACGCCTCTGCACAGCCGCCGCCTGCGGTCCGCCATCCCCCGGCATCCCCCCATGGGGAAGATGCCTGCGACACACACTGTATCGCCGTTGACGATGGTAGCTGTCAACGAAGGTCGTCGAAAACCGCGAATCCTGACGACCGCGCCCTGGGCAGACCGGGTCGGACTGGTCCAGAGCCCTCTCAAATCCGCCCTGCCCGCCGCGAGGCGGACAGGGCGCTACACCCCTTCAAGGTAACGAGCAGATTACTGCGCGTCCAGCTTCTTTTTCAGCAGGTCGCCAAGACGGGTCGTGCCCGTGGATTCCTTCTCGGCGGTGTATTCCTGGATCGCGGCGGCCTCCTCCTCGCTGTCCTTGGCCTTGACCGACAGCGTGACCACGCGCTTCTTGCGGTCCACGCCCACCAGCATCGCTTCCAGTTCCTGCTCTTCCTTCAGCAGCTTTCGCGCATCGTCCACGTCCTCGCGTGACAGTTCGGATGCACGGATTGTGCCTTCGACACCATCGGCCAGCAGCACCACCGCGCCCTTGGCATCCACGCTCTTGACGATGCCCCGGACCACGCTGCCCTTCTGGTGCGTGTCGAGGTACATCGACAGCGGGTCCTTGTCGGACTGCTTGACGCCCAGCGAGATGCGCTCGCGCTCGGCATCCACGCCCAGCACGATGGCCTCGAGCTCATCGCCCTTCTTGTACTTGCGCACGGCGTCCTCGCCGGTCTCGTTCCAGGACAGGTCCGAGAGGTGCACCAGGCCGTCGATACCGCCCTCCAGGCCGATGAACACACCGAAATCGGTGATCGACTTGATGACGCCGATGACCTTGTCGCCCTTGTTGTGACGGGCGGCGAAGTCCTCCCAGGGATTGGCCTGGCACTGCTTGATGCCGAGCGAGACGCGACGGCGTTCCTCGTCGATATCCAGCACCATGACCTCGACCTCCTGGCCGACATGCACCAGCTTGGAGGGGTGGACGTTCTTGTTGGTCCAGTCCATCTCGGAGACGTGCACCAGGCCTTCGACACCGTCCTCGATCTCGACGAAGCAGCCGTAATCGGCCAGGTTGGTGACCTTGCCGAACAGCCGCGCCTTGATCGGGTGGCGGCGGGCCAGATCGACCCACGGATCCTCGCCCAGCTGCTTCAGGCCCAGCGAGACGCGCATGCGCTCGCGGTCGAACTTCAGCACCTTGACGTCGATCTCGGCACCGATCTGCACGACCTCGGAGGGGTGCTTGACGCGTTTCCACGCCATGTCGGTGATGTGCAGCAGGCCGTCGACACCGCCGAGATCGATGAACGCACCGTAGTCGGTGAGGTTCTTGACGATACCCTTGGTGACCGAGCCTTCCTTCAGGTTGGTCAGCAGCGATTCGCGCTCGGCGCTGCTCTCGCTCTCCACCACCGCGCGGCGGGAGACGACCACGTTGTTGCGCTTGCGATCGACCTTGATGACCTTGAACTCGAGCGGCTTGCCTTCCAGGTAGCTGGTGTCGCGCACCGGGCGCACGTCGACCAGCGAACCGGGCAGGAAGGCACGGATGCCTTCGACGTCGACGGTGAAACCGCCCTTGACCTTCTCGGTGATGATGCCGGTGACGGTCTCGAGGGCCTCGCTCGCCTTCTCCAGGCGGGTCCAGGCCATCGCGCGCTTGGCCTTCTCGCGCGAGAGACGGGTCGAACCGGTGCCGTCCTCGACGGCATCGAGCGCCACGTCGACGACGTCGCCGACGGCAATCTCGAGTTCACCCTGTTCGTTGCGGAACTGATCGGTGGGGATGAAGCCCTCTGACTTCAGGCCTGCATGCACGACCACCATTTCGTTGCCGATGGACACCACGGTGGCGTGCACGATCGCACCCGGCCGCATCTTCGCGCCCATCTGGCTCTGTTCAAATAATTCAGCAAAACTCTCCGACATGAGATAGACCTATCACCCGGCGTTACGCCCGGGTCCTTTTACCAGCCGCCATACCGCGCGGGTTGAGTGAATGTAAGGCCACAGCGCCGGCATCGGGCTGCGACCACCGAAACGACTCCCTTCGCTGCTGCTACCCCCTGACCACGTTCCATCGGGTCGGGAAAGAATCGGCCGAATGCCCCGCGGAACTCCTCTGGAGACTAACCGGCGAAACCCCGCTCCTGGACCAGCCCCATCACGGCGTCGAAAACGGCATCGATACCCAGTTGCGTGGTATCCAGCACGATGGCATCGTCGGCGGGCACCAGCGGAGAAACGGAGCGTGCGCGATCACGTTCGTCGCGCTCGGCAATGTCCTTGAGAAGGGCCGGCAGACTAACACCCTCCCCTTTCAGTTTCAACTGGTTATAGCGTCTTTTGGCCCGTTCCTCGGCGCTCGCGGTCAGAAATATCTTCAGCCCCGCATCGGGAAACACCACCGTGCCCATGTCGCGGCCGTCGGCGATCAGACCGGGCGCCAGCCGGAACGCCCGTTGCCGGTCCAGCAGCGCCGCGCGGACTGCCGGCACCGCCGCCACCTTCGAGGCGGCATTGCCGGCCTCCTCGGTGCGGATGGCATCGGTCACGTCGGCGCCGTCGAGCAGCACGCGGATGCCCGCCGCCGCGGCCTGAAACCGCAGATCGAGGCCCCTCGCCGCCTCGGCCAGCGCCCGCTGGTCCTCGAAATCCAGCCTGCGCTTCAGCGCGGCATGGGCCAGCACCCGGTAGATCGCGCCGCTGTCGAGCAGGTGCCAGCCCAGCTGGTCGGCCAGACGCTGGCAGAGCGTGCCCTTGCCGGTGCCGCTGGGGCCGTCGATGGCGATGACCGGGACGGGGCTTTCCATGCGGGTTCAGGTACCGCCGATCGGCAGCCCGACCGACTGGGCCAGTTCGACGAAGCCCGGGAACGAGGTGGCGACATTGGCGCAGTTCATCACCGTGATCGGGCCGCGTGCGCACAGCCCCGCCATCGCGAAGGCCATCGCGATGCGGTGATCGTCATGGGCATCGACGATGCCGTCGGCGATCTGGCCGCCCTCGATGACGACGCCGTCGGGCTGCGCCTCGGCGGCGATGCCCAGCGCATGCAGGTTGGTGGTCATCGTCGTGATCCGGTCACTCTCCTTGACCCGCAGCTCGGCGGCCCCGGAAAGCACGGTGGTGCCGGTGGCGCAGGCCGCGGCGATGAAGATCGCCGGAAATTCGTCAATTGCCGAGGGCACCAGCGCCGGGTCGATGCGGATGCCGTGCAGCGGCGCATGACGCACCCGCAGATCGGCCACCGGCTCGCCACCCTGCAGCCGCTGGCTGAGGACGTCGATGCTGGCGCCCATCGCCCGCAGGATGGTGATCACGCCATCGCGGGTCGGGTTGATGCCGACATTCCTCAGCAGCAGGTCCGAGCCGGGTGCGATCGCGGCGCCGACCAGGAAGAATGCCGCCGAGGAGATGTCTGCGGGCACCTCGACCGCGCAGCCCTGCAGGCGGCCGCCGCCGCGCAGCGAGACCGACTGATCGTCGATCCGCAGCGGGTAGCCGAACGCCGTCAGCATTCGCTCGGTGTGATCGCGCGAGCGCATCGGTTCACTGACCCGGGTTTCGCCTTCGGCGTAGAGGCCGGCCAGCAACAGGCAGGATTTCACCTGGGCGCTGGCCACGGGGCTCGCATGGTCGATACCGTTCAGGCGGGCACCGCCGTGGATCGTCAGTGGCGCGGTGCCGGCCGCGGTGGTTTCGATGCGCGCACCCATCCTCGCCAGGGGTTCGGTGACGCGACGCATCGGCCGGCGGCTGAGCGAGGCGTCGCCGGTCAGCGTGGTGTCGAAGGACTGGCCGGCCAGCAGGCCGCAGAGCAGGCGCATCGAGGTGCCCGAGTTGCCGAGGTCGAGCGGCGCGCCCGGCGCCTTCAGTCCGCGCAGCCCGACGCCGTCGATCGTCACCCGATCGGCCTCGCGCCGGATCGACACGCCCATCGCTCGGAAGGCCGCGAGTGTCGCCAGCGTGTCCTCGCCCTCGAGGAAGCCGCGGACCTCGGTGCGGCCCTCGGCGATGCCGCCCAGCATGATCGCCCGGTGCGAGATCGACTTGTCGCCGGGCACGCGCGCGCTGCCGCGCAGCCGCCCGCCGGGTTGAATCGAGAAGACGTTGTACCTGTTCATTGTCATCCGTTGATGATCTCTTGGCCCGTAGGAGCGAGCGCAGCTCGCGAACAGGCCAACTGCCATGGCTGTTCGCGAGCTGCGCTCGCTCCTACAGGGCACTCATTTGCTACCGTCGTCGGTGCCGCCGTTGAGCTGCTCGCGAAGCCCGCGGGCGCGGGTGAACAGCGCCTGCAGCGCCGCGCCGTCGCCGCGCTCGATGGCGGCGATGATCTCGCCGATGCTCTGCTGGTAGCCGTGCAATGCGCTCAGCAGCTCGGTGCGGTTCGCCAGCGCAATGTCGCGCCACATCACCGGATGGCTGGCGGCGACACGGGTCAGGTCGCGGAAACCGCCGGCGGCGAAGCGCAGCAGTTCGGCGGTCGGTTCGGCACGCGCCAGGCAGTCGACCAGCGCAAAGGCGACCATGTGCGGCAGGTGGCTGGTGTAGGCCAGTATTGCATCGTGCTCGGCGGCCGGCATCTGCTCGACGCGGGCACCGGTGGCGGCCCACAGCGCGGTCACCGCTGCCAGCGCCTGCGGATCGGTCTGATCATCGGGCGAGAGAATGACGCGGTTGCCGGCATACAGATCGGCGAACGATGCACCGACGCCGCTCTTCTCGGTGCCGGCGATCGGATGGCCGGCGACGAACCTCGGATAGTGGCTGCCAAGCACCCTGCGCGCCGCGGCGATCACGCTCACCTTGACGCTGCCGGCATCGGTGACGATGGCGTGCGCCGCCAGCACCGGTGCGATTGCCGCCAGCACCGGTTCAATCGAGGCCACCGGTGTTGCGATCATCACCACGTCCGCATCGCGGGCCGCCTCGGCGGCACTCACCGCACAGCGATCGACGACGCCCTGCGCGAGCGCGGCCTCGCATTCGCCAGCGTCGATACTGAAACCGACGACACTGGCAACCGCTCCGGCGCGTTTCACCGCGCGCGCAAACGACCCGCCGATGAGGCCGATGCCGATGACGGCCAGCCGCGGCTTACTCATCGCCACTGACGCCACCATCCATCAGTCCTTCAGCACCTTCGACAACGTCGCGAGGAAGCGCGCGTTCTCGGTGTCGAGGCCGACACTGACGCGCAGGTGCCGCGGCATGCCGTAGTTGGCGATCGGTCGCACGATCACACCCATCTTCAGCAGTGCCTGGTAGACCGCCGCGCCGTCACCCACCTCCACGGCGATGAAATTGCCGACCGAGGGAATGAAGGGCAGGCGGTGCGCGCGGAATCCCTCTTCCAGCTGCTGCAGACCGCGGCGGTTGAGCACGGTGCTTGCCTGCACATGCAGATCATCGGTCAGTGCCGCGGTCGCCGCGGCCATCGCCACGCTGTTGACATTGAACGGCTGGCGCACGCGGTTCAGCACATCGGCCACCTGCGGGTGCGAGATCCCGTAGCCGATGCGCAGGCCTGCCAGCCCATAGATCTTGGAGAAGGTCCGCGCCACCAGCAGGTTCGGAAAACTCGCCAGCCACTGCACGCCATCCGGATAGTCAGCCTCGCCGACATACTCGAAATAGGCCTCGTCGAGCACGACGATCACATTGTCGGGCACCCGGCGCAGGAAGGCCTCCAGCGGCGCTCGCCGCAGCCAGGTGCCGGTGGGATTGTTCGGATTGGCGATGAAGACCAGCCGGGTGCGGGCGGTGATCGCCGCGGCCATCGCCTCGAGATCGTGGCCGTAGTCGCGCGCCGGCACCACCACTGCCTTGCCGCCGACGGCCATCGTCACCAGTGGATAGACGGCAAACGCGTGCTGCGAGAACACCACCTCCTCGCCGGGCTGCACGAAGCCGCGCGCCACCAGCTCGAGCACGTCGTTGGAACCATTGCCGATGGTGATCTGGCCGGTGTCGACACCCAGCTTGTCCGCCAGCGCGCGCTTCAGATCGAAGGCACCGCCATCGGGATAGCGATGCAAATCGGCCAGCGCCGGCTGCAGCGCCTGCAGCGCAAGCGGGCTTGCGCCGAGCGGGTTCTCGTTCGAGGCGAGCTTGATGATGTCGCTGATGCCGAGTTCGCGCTGCAGTTCCTCGATCGGTTTGCCCGGCTGGTAGGGCTGCAGCCCGCGGACACCGGGGACTGCCAGCGCGATGAAATCACAGCTCATGTCTTGTTGCCTTCGTGGAAAGATGTTCTCCGTAGGAGCGAGCGCAGCTCGCGAATGAGCTCGGCAAGACGCCATTCGCGAGCTGTGCTCGCTCCCACACGGGGTTGGTCAAAGCACCGCACGCGGGTACGAGCCGAGGATCTTCAGCATCGCGGCGCGATCATTCAAGCGGGACAAAGCCTCTGCAACGTTCTCGTCTTCGGCATGGCCCTCGAGATCGACGAAGAACAGGTAGTCCCACATGCCACGGCGCGAGGGCCGCGATTCGATGCGGGTCATGCTGACGCCGACCTCGGCAAAGGCGCCGAGCACGTGATACAGGGCGCCAGGGCGATTGGGGGTCGAGAACAGCACCGAGGTCTTGTCGTCACCGCTGGGCGCGGCGCGCTGGTGGCCGATCACCAGAAAGCGTGTCGTATTGGTCGGGTCGTCCTCGATGCCAGCGGCCAGCACCGAGAGACCATAGAGTTCGGCCGCGGCCTCGCCGGCAATCGCCGCGGTACCGCCGAGTTCGGCGGTGGCGCGTCGCGCCGCCTCGGCGTTGCTGGAAACGGCCACGCGCTCGGCCTTCGGCAGCGTGTGATCCAGCCAGTGGCGGCACTGCGCCAGCGCCTGGCTGTGGGCATAGACGCGATCGACGTTCTGCAGCGATGGGGCGCGGCTCAGCAGGTTGTGGCGGATGCGCAGTTCGACCTCGCCGCAGATCGTCAGCGGCGACTGCATGAAGGAATCTAGCGTGTGGCTGATGACGCCCTCGATGGAGTTCTCCACCGGCACGACGCCGTACTGGCACTCGCCGGCCTCGACCTCGCGGAATACCTCCTCGATGCTGGCGAAGGGTTCGGTGTTGACCGAATGACCGAAGTGCTTCAGCGCGGCGGACTGGGTGTAGGTACCGGCAGGCCCGAGATAGGCAACGGCCAGCGGCTGCTCCAGCGCCAGGCAGGCCGACATGATCTCGCGAAACAGCCGCGCGGTCTCCTCATCGGAGAGCGGGCCGCTGTTCTGCTCGATGATCCTGCGCAGCACCTGCGCCTCGCGCTCCGGGCGGTAGCAGAAGGCATCGCCGCGCGCGCTCTTGACCTTCGCCACCTCGCCAGCGAGTGCGGCACGGCGGCTGATCAGGGCCAGCAGTTCGCGATCCACCGCATCGATGCGGTGGCGGATCTGCTCCAGATCATCGCCGTTGCCAGATTCACTGCTCATACTGCCCGCCCGGATCCTCGCGCGCCGCTCAAGATGCGGCGTCACCACCGCCAGTGTCATCGCCGCCGGCGTCCTCGGCCTCCTCGCCGTTGCCGTCCTCGCCATTGCCCTCGACGATACGCTCCACGCCGATCAGGTTCTCACCCTCGTCGAGGTTGATCAGGCGCACGCCCTGGGTGTTGCGGCCCATCTCGGAGATGCCGGCCGCCGGCGTGCGCACCAGCGTGCCGCCCTGGCTGATCAGCATCACCTCGTCGGTGGCCGCGACCGCCACTGCGCCGACGACCTCGCCGTTGCGCTCGGTGGTCTGGATGGAGATCACGCCCTGGCCGCCGCGACCCTGCACCGGGTAGTCCTCGATCGGCGTGCGCTTGCCGTAGCCATTGGCGGTTGCCGTGAGGATCGCGGTGTCGGGTTCGACGATGATCAGCGCGATGACGCGATGGCTCTCGCCCTCGTCGAGCCGCATGCCGCGCACGCCGCGGGCGACGCGCCCCATCGGCCGCACATCGTCCTCGTTGAAGCGGATCGCCTTGCCGTCGTTGCGGAACAGCATGACGTCCTGCCTGCCATCGGTCAGCGCAACGCCGACCAGATCATCGTCCTCGGGCAGGTCGACGGCGATGATGCCGCTCGGCCGCGGCCGCGAGTACTCGCTGAGCGGCGTCTTCTTGACGATCCCCTGGCGGGTAGCCATGAACACATTGTGGGTGTCGGAAAATTCCTTGATCGGCAGCACCGCGGTGATGCGCTCGCCCTCGACCAGCGGCAGCAGGTTGACCAGCGGCTTGCCGCGCGCCTGCGGGCCGGCCTGCGGCAGCTGATAGACCTTCAGCCAGTACATCCGCCCGCGAGTCGAGAAGCACAGCACGGTGTCATGGGTGTTGGCGATGAACAGCTTCTCGACGAAGTCCTCCTCGCGGGTGGTGGCGGCGGTGCGACCGCGGCCGCCGCGCCGCTGCGAGCGGTAGACGTCCATCGGCTGCGACTTCGCGTAGCCGGCGTGCGACAGCGTGACGACGACGTCCTCCGGGGTGATCAGGTCCTCGTCGTTGAGGTCGTGATGGTCCTGGACGATCTCGGTGCGGCGATCATCGCCATAGCGCTCGCGGATGTCGGTCAGTTCATCGCGGATGACCCGCATCAGCCGCTCGGGGCGGGCGAGGATGTCGGCCAGATCGGCGATGTTGACGAGGACCTCCTCGTACTCGCCCATGATCTTTTCCTTCTCCAGGCCGGTCAGGCGCTGCAGCTTCAGATCGAGGATCTCCTGCGCCTGCACCTCGGAGAGCCGGTAGCCGTCGGCGGTGAGCCCAAGGTTCTCGTCCAAACCATCCGGTCGCGACGACGTCGCCCCGGCGCGCTCGAGCATCTGCACGACGATGCCCGGCGGCCAGGCGCGGGCCATCAGCCCTTCCTTGGCCTCGGCCGGGCTCGGCGAGGCCTTGATCAGCTCGATGACCGGATCGACATTTGCCAGCGCCACCGCCAGGCCTTCCAGCTTATGGGCGCGCTCGCGGGCCTTGCGCAGATCGTAGACGGTGCGCTTGGTCACCACCTCGCGACGGTGGCGCAGGAAGGCGTCGATCAGCTGGCGCAGGTTCAGCGTGCGCGGCTGGCCGTTGACCAGCGCCACGGTGTTGATGCCGTAGACCTCCTGCATCTGGGTGTGCTTGTAGAGGTTGTTGAGCACCACCTCCGGCACCTCGCCGCGCTTCAGTTCGATGACCATGCGCATGCCGTCCTTGTCGGACTCGTCGCGCAGGTCCTTCAGCCCTTCGATGCGTTTGTCCTTGGCCAGCTCGGCGATCTTCTCCAGCAGCCGCGCCTTGTTCACCTGGTAGGGCAGCTCGGTGACGATGATCTTCTGCTTGTCGTCTTCGCCCTCGACATGGGTGCGGGCGCGCACGTAGATGCGGCCGCGGCCGGTCCGATGGGCTTCACGGATGCCGCTGATGCCGCTGATGATGCCGGCCGTCGGGAAATCCGGACCGGGGACGATCTGCATCAGCTGCTCGATATCGATGTCGGGGTTGTCGACCATCGCCACGCAGGCGTCGATCACCTCGCGCAGGTTGTGCGGCGGGATGTTGGTCGCCATGCCGACGGCGATGCCGGTGGAGCCATTGATGAGGAGATTCGGGATCCTCGCCGGCAGGATCGATGGCTCCTGCTCCTTGCCGTCGTAGTTGTCGACGAACTCGACGGTCTCCTTGTCGATGTCGGCAGTCAGCTCCGAGGCGATGCGGTCGAGCCGGCACTCGGTATAGCGCATCGCCGCCGGGGAGTCGCCGTCGACCGAGCCGAAATTGCCCTGGCCGTCGATCAGCGTGTAGCGCAGCGAGAAGTCCTGCGCCATGCGCACCAGCGTGTCGTAGATGGCGGAATCGCCGTGCGGGTGGTACTTGCCCATGACCTCGCCGACCACGCGCGCGCACTTCACATATGGGCGGTTCCAGACGTTGTTGGTCTCGTGCATCGCGTACAGCACGCGGCGGTGAACCGGCTTCAGACCATCGCGCACATCCGGCAGTGCGCGACCGACGATGACGCTCATTGCGTAGTCCAGGTAGGACTGACGCATCTCGTCTTCGATGTTGACCGGGAACAGTTCCTTGGCGAAATCGACCATCAGCGGACCAGCTTAAACAACGAACAGAATTCGACAGGCGGTGGGTTCAAAGGGCAGCCTTCTGTAGCCCGCGCGGGCTGCTTCTCATGTAGCGGAAGTGTACCACGTCGGCAGGGCCCGCCGCACCCCGGGAAGGCATCGCGGCGGGTGTTCATCGAGAGCCATTCCGGCTCTGACGCCGGCGGTCGTTGGCACTTGTCGAATGGCCGGATTGCACCCGTGCGAATGGGGGCGCTGGTGCGGTATGCGACAGCAGAAAACGGCGCGCCGGGCGCTGGCGTCAGCGGCCCAGCACTGCGTCGATCCGCCGTCGATCAGGCCGCTCGATCGCGCCACGCTCGGTGATGATCACATCGATGAGCGAGGCCGGCGTGACATCGAACACCGGGTTCCATGCGCTGGCCGCGGCCGCGGCGCGGCGATCGCCGGCCTCGCCCAGCAGTTCATCGCCGCTGCGCAGTTCGATCGGGATCGCCGCGCCATCGGCAATGTCGCGATCGAAGGTTGAAACCGGTGCCACCACCATCACCCGCGTGCCATGGGCGCGGGCGGTCAGCGCCAGCTGATAGGTCCCAATCTTGTTGGCGGTGTCGCCATTGGCGGCAATGCGATCGGCGCCGACGATCACCCAGTCGACACCCTCGGTCTTCATCAGGTGCGCGGCGGCGCTGTCGGCGATCAGCGTCGTTGCAATGCCGTCGCGGGTCAGCTCCCAGGCGGTCAGCCGCGCACCCTGCAGCCACGGCCGGGTCTCGTCGGCATACACGGCCTTGAGCTTGCGCGCCGCATGCGCCGCCCGGATGACGCCCAGCGCGGTGCCATAACCGCCGGTGGCGAGCGCGCCAGCGTTGCAGTGGGTCAGCACGGTTGCGCCGGCGCCGATGAATGCCGCGCCAAGTTCGCCCATGTGGCGATTGGCGGCGATGTCCTGCTGGTGAATGTCGATTGCCGCCTGCAGCAGCGACGGTCTCGGATCACCCACCAATGCGCCAGCGCGTTCATTCATCTGCGCCAGTGCCCAGGCAAGATTGACCGCGGTCGGTCGCGACTCGCGCAACTGCCGGAGCGCCGGCTGCATGTGTTCGCGCCAGCCTGCCGGGGATGCTTCGTAGGCATTGCCGGCGGCGAGCACATAGCCGTAGGCCGCAGCAATGCCGATGGCGGGTGCGCCACGCACGACCATCTCGCGGATCGCCACCGCCACCTCCTCGGCGCGCCGGTAGCTCAGGTAGACCTCCTGCGACGGCAGCAGGCGCTGATCGAGCAGCACCAGTGCATCGCCGGCCCATGCCACTGCGGCGACGGACTCTGAACGGGTCATCTCCGCTGTTGAGATTTCGGATTCGTTGATCACGGTCTTTGCTTCTCGATGCAGATCGGCGCCGTCGGAGCATACCACTGTAACCGCGCTGAACCTCGCGGCATCACAGTGTAGCGATGGCAGATGCGCCTTCGCAAAATCTGCGGGCGACGGTGGTTGCCATGCCGCCGGAGCGGTGCTGCGCCTGCAGATTCCAAAGCAGTACTCTCTCTTACCTCATGGAGGTCACGATGCAACAGTCCAGCAAGCGCAGTTCGAGGTTCCTCGCCATTGCCACCGCGGCAGCGGCGCTATTTGCCAGCGCGCCAATCGTCACCGCCCAGGCGGGCGAGGCAGTCGGTCACTGCAACGGCGTCAACGCCTGCAAGGGCCACAGCAGCTGCAAGACCGCCGAGAACGCCTGTGGCGGCCACAATTCCTGCAAGGGCAAAGGCTTCGTCGTCGTCGACGAAGAGACCTGCGGTCAGCTCGGCGGCACCTTTTCCAACGGTTAACGACCATCAATCAGGTCAGGGGAATACAAATGATCAATCGAAACCTTAAATCTCTCGCGCTCGCCAGCTCGGCCGCAGCGCTGTTTCTGCTCGGCGGCTGTGCCAACCAGCAGGCGAGCAGCACGTCCACGGCCAGCGCCGAGGGACATTGCACCGGCGTCAATGCCTGCAAGGGCCACAGTGACTGCAAGACCGCAACCAACGAGTGCGCCGGCAAGAATGCCTGCAAGGGCCAGGGATTCGTGACCCTGGTCAAGCCGGTCTGCGATCAGCTCGGAGGCACGTTCCAGGCTGGCTGACCGGGACTGGGCTGGGTGTATGATGCGGACCGACCTGAGTGGTCGGTCCGTTTTCTGTTCATCCAACGCAGCAGCGTTGCAGCAACCCAGCGAGACCTTTGCAAGAAGATGAGCAGCGCCCTCCCCTATCTCGGATTCGGCCTTGGCCTGCGCACCGATCACTACGAAACGATCGTTGCCGAGTGGCCGGCCGTCGACTGGTTCGAGATCATCTCCGAGAACTACATGGTGGGCGGCGGCAAGCCGCTGTACTTCCTGGATCTGATCCGCAGCCGCTACCCGATGGTGATGCACGGGGTGTCGATGTCGATCGGCGGCAGCGACCCGCTGGACCGCGACTATCTGCGCGAGCTGAAGGCGCTGGCGCAGCGGGTGCAGCCGGCGTGGATCTCCGATCACCTGTGCTGGACCGGCGTGCATGGCCTCAACCTGCATGACCTTCTGCCGCTGCCGTACACCGGGGAGGCCGCGGCGCATGTCGCGTCACGCATCCGCGAGGTGCAGGACACGCTGGGTCAGCGCATCTTGATCGAGAACGTCTCCAGCTATGTCAGCTACACGCATTCGACGATGAGCGAGTGGGAGTTCCTGACCGAGATCTGCACGCGCGCCGACTGCCTGCTGCTGCTCGACATCAACAACATCTACGTCAGCAGCCAGAACCACGGCTTCGACGCGCTGGCATTCATCAATGGCGTGCCGCGCGATCGCGTCTGCCAGTTCCACCTGGCCGGCCACACCCGCAACGGCAGGCTGATCATCGATACCCACGACCATCCGGTTCCGGATCCGGTGTGGGAACTCTATCGCCAGGCGGTGGCGCGCTTCGGGGCGGTATCGACGATGATCGAACGCGACGATCGGATCCCGCCGCTGGCAGAATTGCTGGCCGAGCTCGACCATGCGCGGCGGCTGGCGGCGCTGGCCGAGCCTGCGCGCGCCAGCGCACAATCATCAGCATGACCAGCCTCAAGCAGCTGCAGGCCGAGTTCCAGCGCTACCTGACCGGCGGCGACGCACGGATCCAGGCGCTGGTCGCCGACGGCAACGACATTTCCGTCGACGCCCGCCTGGATGTCTACGGCCAGGCCTACCGGCTGCGTCTGATCGAGGCGCTGGGCAAGGACTTCCCAGGCCTTTGCGCACTGATCGGCGCGCAGGAATTCGAGGCCGCCGCTCGCGCCTACATCGATCGCCACCCCTCGCAGCATCCGTCGCTGCGCTGGTTCGGCCGCCACTTCGCCGGCTTCCTGCGCAGCGATGCCCGCTTCGGCGATCGACCGCTGTGGGCCGAGGTGGCCGACTTCGAATGGACCACCGGCGAGTGTTTCGATGCCGCCGATGCACCGATCGCGGCGGTGGAGTCGATGCAGGACGTCCCGCCCGAGGCATGGGCCGCCATGCGCCTGCAGCTGCAGCCCTCGATAAGGCGCCTGCAACTGCGGTGGAACGCGCCGGCGATCTGGAAGGCCGCGAAGGATGGCGAGGCAGTGCCGCCGATCGAGGCCGCCGACGATGCAGTGCCGTGGCTGCTGTGGCGCCGGGACATGAAGATCTACTGGCGCAGCCTCGGCAGCGATGAGGCCGCGGCGCTGACCGCGGCCGCCGCGGGCGCGACCTTTGGCGAACTCTGCGAGATGCTCTGCGAACATGTCGGCCAGGATGCCGCGCCGCTGCGCGCGGCGACGCTGTTGCGACAGTGGCTGGTGGACGCCATGATCGTGCGCATCGAACTGCAGGACTGATCCACCATAGCGGGCGCCACCCAGCCAATGATTGCGACCGAAACCATCGACACGCTGATCCATGGCCGCTGGGTGATCCCGGTGGAGCCGGCACAGCAGGTCCTCGAACATCATGCGCTCGCAGTGGTCGACGGCCGCATCGTCGCGATCTGTCCCTCGGCCGAGGCGACCACGCGTTTTGCCGCCCGGCAGGTGCTCCATCGTGACCGGCATGCACTGATCCCGGGCCTGATCAACACCCATACCCATGCGGCGATGACGCTGATGCGCGGCTTTGCCGATGATCGGCCGCTGATGGAATGGCTGCAGCAGCACATCTGGCCGGCGGAGAAGCGCTGGGTGAGCCCGGCGTTCGTCCGCGACGGCACGCTGCTCGCCGCCGCCGAGATGCTGCGCGGCGGCGTCACCTGCTTCGCCGACATGTATTTCTTCCCCGACGACGTGGCGCAGGCGGCCGCCAGCGCCCATATCCGCGCGGTGGTCGGGATGATCGTCATCGACTTTCCCTCCGCCTACGCGAGCGATGCGGACGACTATCTGCGCAAGGGCCTGGCGATGCACGATGCCTGGCGGGCGCACCCGCTGATCCGCACCGCGCTGGCGCCGCATGCGCCCTATACGGTGGCAGACGAGGCACTGGCGCGGGTCGTCACCTACGCCGATGAACTGAACGTGCCGGTGCACATGCATGTGCATGAGACCGAGACCGAGGTCCGCGAGGCGGCGGCGCGGCTGGGCATGCGCCCGCTGCAGCGGCTGCAGCAGCTCGGCCTGCTGACCCCGCAGCTGATGGCCGTGCACATGACCCAGCTCGAGCCGGCCGAGATCGAGATGGTCGCCGCCCACGGTGCCAGCGTGCTGCATTGCCCGGAGTCCAACCTGAAGCTGGCGAGCGGCTTCTGCCCGGTTGCGAAGCTGATGGCGGCCGGCATCAATGTCGCGCTCGGCACCGATGGCGCCGCCAGCAACAATGATTTGGACATGATCGGCGAGATGCGCACCGCCGCGCTGCTGGCCAAGGGAGTCGCCGGCGACGCCAGCGTGCTGCCGGCCGCCACCGCG
Organism: Ottelia alismoides; assembly: GCA_037367405.1. NCBI lineage: Eukaryota > Viridiplantae > Streptophyta > Magnoliopsida > Alismatales > Hydrocharitaceae > Ottelia > Ottelia alismoides. The sequence goes on along the minus strand of JAZKJV010011197.1, from coordinate 16,813 downwards.
CTGCGGATGGCGACACTGAATGGCGCACGTGCCCTCGGCATGGAGGCAATGCTCGGATCGCTGACGCCGGGAAAGGCCGCAGACATCGTTGCCATTGATCTGTCCGGGATTGGCGCCCAGCCCGTCTATGACCCCATCTCCGCCATCGTCTATGCAGCCGGGCGCGATCAGGTCAGCGACGTGTGGGTGGGCGGCCGGACGGTGGTGTCCGATCGCCAGTTGACCACCGTGGATACCGCCGATATCGCCCAGCGCGCGGCCCAGTGGCGGGATCGGCTGACGACCTGACAGGCGAAGTCGGACAAGGCCCGAATCTGCACCAAATCGAGGCGTTTTTCCTCAAGGTTCAGAGTAGACCGGCCGATAGCGGGGTGTCAGGCGAGCACACCCGGAGGGGGCAATGAATTCCGCAGTTTCAGCATCGAGCGAAGCCGAGCTGTCACAGTCGCTTCGCGCACTGCTGGAGGATCTGTCGGCGCTGGCCGAGTGCGATCTCTCCACTGCGTTGCGCACCCCATCGAGCGGCCAGTTCGGGCAGATCAAGGCACGCCTCGGCATCACCGTGTCGAATCTCAATGAAGTGCTGAAGCAGATGGCCGAGATCTCCACGTCCATCAGCGGCCAGTCCGCCGAGATCGCGGATGCCAATGAAGATCTCGCCGCCCGCACCCAGGAGCAGGCGGATGCGATTGCCAGCACCTCGGCCAGCATGGAGGAACTCTCCGGCACCGTGCGGGAGAATGCCGCGAGCGCGGAGCGCGCCAACGCGCTGGTACGCGATGCCAACGCGCTGGCCGACGAGGGTCGCGTTGCCGCCCGGCAGATGGTCGAGGCGATGCAGGCGATCCGCGGCAGCACCGCGCGCATCGAGGCCTTCGTAAAGGTGATCAACGAGGTCGCCTTCCAGACCCAGATCCTGGCGCTGAATGCCGCGGTCGAGGCCGCGCGCGCCGGCGAACACGGCCGCAGCTTCGCGGTGGTTGCCGATGAGGTGCGGGCGCTGGCACATCGCTGCAGCGGTGCCACCCGCGACATCAAGTCGCTGATCGAGGAATCGTCACGTGAGGTCAACCAGGGCCAGGCAGTCGCCACCGAGACCGGCCTCAAAATGGAGCAGATCGTCACCAGCGTGCGCGAATCCAGCAACCTGATGGAGAGCATTGCGGCGGCCGCGCGCGAGCAGAGCCTGGGCATCGAGAGCGCCAATGCCGCGCTGGCGCGGATCGATGCCATCACCCGGCAGAATCGCGAACTGGTCGATGCGCTGGCCGCCAACACCGGCACGCTGCAGCGGCAGTCCGGCTTCATGAGCGATGCGGTCAACGTCTTCCGGCTCGACAGCCGACAACTCACCCATGAGATCCATCGCAGCATGCAGCAGGCCGCCATCGCCGCCGCCGCCTCGATCTCGGCGACACTGAACCAGGCCGTGCAACGGGGCGAGATCTCGCTCGAAGACCTGTTCGACGACGACTACCAGCCGATCGCGGGCACCAACCCGCAAAAGTTCACCACCCGCTTTGATGCGCTGACCGATCGGCTGTTCCCGCCGCTGCAGGAGCGCGTGCTCGAGAGCTGCGAGGGGGCCGTCTATGCCGGGGCCGTCGATCGCAATGGCTACTTCCCGACCCACAACCGGAAATTCAGCAAGCCGCTGACCGGCGACCACAAGGCCGATCTGGCCGGCAACCGCACCAAGCGCATCTTCGATGATCGCGTCGGCCACGCCTGCGGCAGCCACACCGAGCCGTTCAAGCTGCAGGCCTACCGACGCGATACCGGGGAGTTGATGTTCGACATGTCGGCGCCGATCGATGTCGGCGGCTACCACTGGGGCGGGTTCCGGATCGGCTATCGCATCGCGTAGTGGAAACTCCCCTGCAGGAGCGAGCGCAGCTCGCGGGCGGGGTTGCTGCCAGATCTGTTCGCGAGCTGCGCTCGCTCCTACAGCTACCCGTCAGCGGCCGGCATCGAGGCGCGACAGCGCATCCCAGCGATTGACGATGTCGCAGAACAGATCGGCGGTGATCTCCGCGTCATAAACCGCCGAGTGTGCCTCGTTGGCCTTCCACTTCAGACCTGCCGCCTCGCAGGCACGCGCCAGCACCGTCTGTCCATACACCAGCGCCGACAGCGCGGCGGTGTCGAAGGTGCTGAACGAATGAAACGGGTTGCGCTTGATGCCGGTGCGCTCGGCCGCCGCCTTGACGAACCCCAGATCGAAAAAGGCATTGTGTCCGACGAGGATCGCCCGCGTGCAGCCATGCTCGACGATCAGCTTGCGCACGGCCTTGAAGATATCCTCCAGCGCCTGGCGTTCGGACACGGCATTGCGGAACGGATGGTGCGGATCGATGCCGGTGAACTCAAGCGCCGCCTTCTCGATATTGGCGCCGGCAAACGGCTGGACATGGCGATGGATGGTCTCGCCACGTACCCATCGGTTGGCGTCGCTGATCTGCAGCGTCACTGCCGCGATCTCCAGCAGCGCATCGGTCTGTGAGTTGAAGCCGCCGGTCTCGACATCGACCACCACCGGCATGAAGCCGCGGAAGCGCTTCGCCAGCAGCGTCTTCGGCGCGAACTTCTCTACGATTTGAGTTGGAATGTCCACGTCGTCTCCCCGCCAGCCCGAAACGGCAGCAGCGCATGTTCGCCGAACTGCAATGAATCGGGAATGGCCTGCGCCTGCCTCACCAGCGTGATGGTGCCGGTGTTGCGCGGCAGCCGGTAGAAGTCAGGGCCGTTGAAACTGGCAAAGGCCTCCAGCCGATCGAGTGCGTCGGCCTGCTCGAATGCCTCTGCGTACAGCTCCATTGCCGTGCGCGCGGTATAGATGCCGGCGCACCCGCACGCCGCCTCCTTGGTGTGGCGCGCATGCGGCGCGCTGTCGGTCCCAAGGAAGAATTTGGCGCTGGCGCCGGTTGCCGCCCGCAGCAGCGCCTGCCGATGATCCTCGCGCTTGATGATCGGCAGGCAGTAGTGGTGCGGTCGGATGCCGCCCTCGAACATCGCGTTGCGGTTCAGCAGCAGGTGATGCGCGGTAATCGTTGCCGCCACGTTGGCCGGCTGCGACAGCACGAAGTCCACGGCGTCGGCGGTGGTCACATGCTCGAACACCAGCCGCAGGCCTGGAAAGCGTTCCAGCAGCGGCGACAGCACATGCTCGATGAACACCATCTCGCGGTCGAATACGTCGACATACGGATCGGTGACCTCGCCATGGACCAGCAGCGGCAGGCCGACCTTCTCCATTGCCGCCAGCGCCGGATACACGCGTTCGACATCCGTGACGCCGGAATCAGAATTGGTCGTGGCACCCGCCGGATAATATTTGACGGCATGGACGAAGCCGCTGTCGCCGGCGCGGCCAATCTCATCGGCACTGGTGTTGTCGGTGAGGTAGAGCGTCATCAACGGCGTGAAGCCGGCGCCTTCCGGCAGCGCGGCGATGATGCGGTCGCGATAGGCACGCGCCAGCAACACCGTGGTCACCGGCGGCTTCAGGTTCGGCATGACGATGGCGCGCGCGAACTGCCGCGCGGTGTCGGCGACGACCGCGGCCAGCGCCGGGCCGTCGCGCAGGTGCACGTGCCAGTCATCCGGCCGCGTCAGGGTGATTTGCATGGAAGATCGTCAGGACGTTGGGCCAACGAGGGCGAGTTGATGAATGCCGTTGCTGACGTATTGTACCGCGAGCGCCGCCAGCAGTATGCCGAACAGTCGCACGATGACGTTGACCCCGGTCTCACCCAGCAGCCTCTGGATGTGGCGGGACGACAGCAGCAACACCAGCGTAATCACCAGCACCAGGGCGACGACCGCGATTACCCCCAGCGTGTTTCGCAGCCAGTCCTGCTCGCCAAAGCCGGCCTGGCCGGTCAGCAGCAGCACGGTGGTCAGCGTGCCAGGGCCGGCGATCATCGGGATCGCCAGCGGGAAGACGCTGATGTCGGTGCGCCCCTCGGCCTCCAGCTGCTCGCTCGGCGTCGCCGTTCGCAGCCCGGACTGGCGAACCAGCACCATGTCCACCGCCAGCAGGAACAGCAGGATGCCGCCGGCGACCGTGAACGCCGGCATCGTCACGCCCAGCGCGCGCAGCAGCGCGCCGCCGCCGAACACGAAGCTGGCGATGATGCCAAAGGCGACACCGATTCCGCGCAGCGCCACGGCGCGGGTCTCGTGCGCACTGTAGCCGCGGGTCAGCGCGCAGAACAATGACGCCACGCCAATCGGATCGATGACGACGAACAGCAGCAGGAAGGCGTTGAGCATGGCATCCGTCATGGACGCCATCTTAACCGCGAACCGCTGCTCAACCTATTGAGTCAGCACAACGGAGCAATCAATGAAGTACACCGCACTGGCCGACACCGGCATCGAAGTCTCGCGCATCTGCCTCGGCACGATGAACTGGGGAGAGCAGAACACCGAGGCCCAGGCCCATGCGCAGCTCGATCTGGCGCTGGCTCATGGCGTCAATTTCATCGACACCGCCGAGCTCTACCCGGTGCCGACCAGGGCGGAGACCTGCGGGCGCACCGAGGAGTACATCGGTCGCTGGCTGCGGGCGCGCAAGAATCGCGACAAGGTGGTCCTTGCGACGAAGATCTGCGGCCAGGCCGACTGGGTCCCGTGGATACGCGGCAGCAAGCTGCGGCTGGACCGCAGCAACATCCAGCAGGCCATCGACGGCAGCCTGAAGCGGCTGAAGACCGACTACATCGACTGTACCAGCTGCACTGGCCGGATCGCAAGGCCAACTACTTCGGCAAGCTCGGCTATACGCCCGAGGACGATGGCAATGCGGTATCGATAGAGGACACGCTGTGCGTGCTGCGCGACTTCGTGCGCAACGGCAAGATCCGCCATGTCGGCGTCTGCAACGAGACGCCCTGGGGGGTTGTGAGGGCGCTGGCGGCAGCGGAGCGGCTCGGCCTGCCGCGGCTGGTCAGCATCCAGAATCCGTACTCGCTGCTGAACCGCAGCTTCGAGATCGGCCCTGGCCGAGATAGCCCATCGCGAGCGTGTCGGCCTGCTTGCCTACTCGCGCTGGGCTTTGGCGTGCTGACCGGCAAGTACGTCGGCGGCGATCGCCCGGACGGAGCGCGGTTGACGCTCTTCAGATCGCTTCAAGCGCTACCTGACCGCGGAGGGCGAGGCGGCGACTGTTGCCTATGTCGAGCTCGCCGGCCCGCATTGGCCTGACTCCGGCACAGATGGCACTCGCCTTCGTCCACGGCCGAGCCTTCGTCACCAGCACGATTGTTGGCGCCACCAGCAACGAGCAGCTGGCAGCCAACATCGCCAGCATCGACATCGAGCTTGGCGCCGAGACACTGGCGGAGATCGAGGCGATCCATCAGCGTCATCCCAACCCTGTCCCTGAGCGGGATCGGTAGCAAGCCCCCCGGCAGCGGCGCGCGCAGCTCGCGAACCCATGCCGCACGCAAGCCCATTCGAGAGGCTGCGCTCGCTCCTGGATTGGCCAGGCCTGGGTGAAGAAGCCGCAAGCCAATTTCGGTATGATGCGCGTGCCCTCCACCCCGTTGCGCACACCGGATCGCCCCATGGAACTGTCCGCCCTGACCGCCATCTCGCCGCTCGACGGCCGCTATGCCTCCAGGACCGTCGCGCTGGGCCGATCTTCAGCGAATTCGGACTCATCCGCCTGCGGACCATCGTCGAGGTGCAGTGGCTGAAGGCACTGGCGGACTGCAGCGGCATCCCCGAGGTCGCGGCGCTGAGCCCCGTTGCCAGCAGGCCCTCGATGCAATCGTCAGCGATTTTTCACTGGCCGATGCCGAGCGGGTCAAGGCCATCGAGTCGACCACCAACCACGACGTCAAGGCGATCGAATACCTGCTGAAGGAAAAGATCGCCGGCAATGCCGAACTCGAAAAGTTGCCGAGTTCATCCACTTCGCCTGCACCTCCGAGGACATCAACAACCTCGCCTACGCGCTGATGCTGAAGGAGGCGCGCGCGCAGGTGCTGCTGCCGCAGATGGATGCGCTGATCAAGGACTGTCGACGCTGGCGCGCCGACAATGCCGCGGTGGCGATGCTGGCGCGCACCCATGGCAGTCCGCCTCACCGACGACGCTGGGCAAGGAGATCGCGGTGTTCGTGCACCGGCTGAAACGCCAGCGCGCGCAGCTCGAAGGCTTGCCGTTGCTCGGCAAGATCAATGGTGCGGTGGCAACTTCAACGCCCACCTCGCCGCCTACCCCGACGTCGACTGGCCGGCGCTGGCGAGGACCTCGTCGCCTCGATGGGGCTAACCTGGAATCCGTGCACGACCCAGATCGAGCCCCATGACTCCTCGCCGAGTACTTCGCGATACTCGAGCGCTTCAACACGATACTGATCGATCTGAGCCGCGACATCTGGGGCTACATCTCGCTGGGCTATTTCCGCCAGAAGACCGTTGCCGGCGAGGTCGGGCTCATCGACGATGCCGCACAAGGTCATCCGATCGACTTCGAGAATGGCGAGGGCAACCTCGGCGTGGCCAATGCGCTGTTTGCGCACCTGGCCGCAAAGCTGCCGATCTCGCGCTGGCAGCGCGATCTCACCGACTCCACGGTGCTGCGCAATGTCGGCGCCGGCTGCGGCTACACGCTGATCGCCTGGCAGTCGATCCTGAAAGGACTGTCGCGGCTGGCGGTGAACCAGCAGGCGATCAGCGCCGATCTCGACGAGGCCTGGGAGGTACTAGGCCGAGCCGATCCAGACGGTATGCGTCGCCATGGACTCGAGGCGCCCTACGAGGCGCTGAAGGCGCTGACCCGCGGCAAGCGCATCGAATCAGGCAGCATTGCACGCCCATCGACGCACAATCGCTACCCGCCGCAGAGAAGCAGCGGCTGAAGGCGATGACCCCGCCAGCTATATCGGCAATGCCACCGAGCAGGCCATCGACATCGATGATGCCTGAGCGCAGCCGCTGAGCCGTGGCCCGCCGCCGCACCGCCCGCGCACCTGCACGCCGCAACGCCTCCCGCGGCACGATGCCCTCCCCCGCCACGTTGCTCGGCGGCGTCGGCATCGAGCGCTCCTGTCGCGTTACTGGCAGCGGCGACATTGCTGATCCGGCAGGCCATCGCCGGGTTCAGGCCGATCCTCTCGGCCGACGAACTGGCCGGGCTGGCCTGCGAAGAAGGGGTCAATTCACGGCTGATCGTCGAGAAAGGGTGGCAGGCATCATGGCAGGTCACCCACGGCCCGCTGTCGGCGCGCGACTTCAAGCAACTGCCGCGTACCCACTGGACGCTGCTGTCACCGATGTCGACAAGCTGGTCCCCGCGCTGCCGAGCTGCGCGCACGCTTCGACTTCATCCCGCAGTGGCGCGTCGACGACCTGATGATCTCCTATGCCGCCGACCAGGGCAGTGTCGGCCCGCATGTCGACAGCTACGATGTGTTCCTGCTGCAGGCCGAGGGCCGGCGGCGCTGGCAGCTGAGCGATCGGCGTTACGGCGACAATGACTTCATCCCCGACCTGGACCTGCGGATACTCGCGGACTTCGAGGTCAGCGATGAGTGGGTGCTCGAACCCGGCGACATGCTGTACCTGCCGCCCGGTGTCGCCCACTACGGCGTCGCCGAAGGCAACTGCATGACCTATTCGATCGGATTCCCGCGCCCCCAGCCATCGCGAGCTGCTGACCGCATGGGCCGAGTTCGCCGCCGGGCCGGCTGCCGGCTGACCAGCGCTACACCGATCCGGGCATGAAGCCGCAGCCGCAGGCCGGCGAGTTCGATGAGTCGGCGCGCCGGCGGCTCCGAACAATCATCCGTTCGCTGGCAGGCGACCCGGCGGCCATCGACGACTGGCTCGGCCGCTTCCTGACCGAGACCGGCCCGTGGGGCGCACCACGGCCACCGCGCCGCGCGCTCGGTGCCACGGAGTTCAGCGCCCGTTGGGCGAGGCGACGCATACTCTGGCGCAGCGATCGCTGTCGCTTCGCCCACATCAACCATGGCCGGCGTTCCACCCTTTATATTGACGGACAGGCCTTCGCGCTGCCGGTGGCAACGGCCTTCGCCGCGGCGCTGGTCAGCGGCCAGCGTCGATTCGATCACGATACGCTCAGCGCGAACGCCGGCGACGCGGCTTTGTCGAACTGCTGTGCCTACTCTATAACCACGGCTACCTGGAGTTCCGATGAGCGACAGCCCAACCTCGGTCCTCGGCGAGACAAGACCCCGATCGAACTTGGCGGCAGCGAGCAGCTGCGCGCGCTGACACTGTCGATGGCAAACCAGTGCCGGCGCACGCTGGACATCTGCGGCCGCCAGCTCGACCCGCTGCTGTTCGACAACACCGAATTCGCCGACGCGGCGAAGCGGATGGCAATCGGCAGCCGCTATGCCAAGGTTCGGCTGCTGGTGCTGATGCCGGAGCTGATCGTCAGCCGCGGCCACCAGCTGCTGCTGGTGGCGCAGCAGCTCCCCACCTTCATCCAGGTCCGCGTGCCCGGCGAGCAGGAATCGCGACTTCAACGAGGCGATCTTCATCGCCGACGAGACCGGCTACGCGCACCGGATCCTGTCGGACCGCTACGAGGGCAAGGCCAGCTCAACGACCGTGGCGAGGCGCGCGACCTCACCCGCCGATTCGACGTGCTGTGGAACGCAGCGAAGTCGATCAGAATTTCCGGAGACTCAGCCTATGAAGTGCTGCCGCAGACTGCTGGCAACGATGATGATGGCGCTTTCGCTGGCGGTGAGCGCGCAGGAGATGGTGATGGAGGTCATCCCGCTGCGCCATGCGCTGGTCTCCGATGTCGTGCCGGTGCTCGAACCGCTGGTCAGCGCCGGCGGCACCGTGACCGGCATGAACAACCAGCTGATCATCAAATCGACCCCCGACAACATCGCGCAACTCAAGGAGGTGCTGGTCAGCATCGATCGCGCCCCGCGCCAGCTGCGAATACTGAGCGACAGGATGTCGCCGACAGCCTCGAGGCGCGCGAGGACGCGCTGTCCGCAGCGGTCGTGCCGGTGATGTGCGCATCGGCGTGCCCGATGCGGGCGCTGGCGGCGATGCGCCAGCATCGGCGTCGGTGGCGACGACTACAATGTCCGCTACCGCACCACCAGCACCCGCGGCAGTGCCGACAGCTACAACTCGCACTTCGTCACCACGCTCGAGGGCCGCCCGGCCTGGATCCAGACCGGCGATTCGCTGCCGGTGCCCGAGCAGAACGTCTACGTCGGTCCGAACGGCAACAGCGTCCAGCAGAGCATTCAGTACAAGGACGCCAATCGCGGCTTCCTATGTCGTGCCGCGCGTCAGCGGCGATCGGGTCACCCTCGACATCGCGCCGCAGCTGGACCGCTTCGATCAGCGCGGCGAGTACACCATCAACCGGATGCAGGCCGACACCCAGGTCAGCGGGCAGATCGGTGAGTGGATTCACCTCGGCGGCTCCAACGAGGAGTTCCAGCGTGCCGACAACGTCAACCTCACCAGCACCCGCCAGCGTGGGGGCGAAACCCGCGGCATCTGGGTAAAGGTCGAGGAGGTTCGCTGATGTCATCGATGGCAATCGCCCGGCGCGTCTTCGTCGCGTCGCTGACATTCATCGTTTCGATCAGCGCAGCGATCCCTGCTTTGGCGGAGGTGGTGCTGGGGCGCAAGCACGACACCGTCACCTCGCGCCAGTCGCAGCCGCTCGACGTTGCCCCGGTCGAGCAGGAACTGATCGATCTGATCAATGCCGAGCGGCAGCACAACGGCCGCTCGGCGCTCGCCGTCGATGCGAGGCTGATGGAGGCCGCCGCCGCGCACAGCATCGACATGGCCGGCAGCGGCAGCTTCTCGCACCAGGGCTCCGGCAGCATCGGGCCCGAGGAACGCGTGCAGGACGAGGGCTATCGCTGGCGCTACATCGCCGAGAACATCGGCTGCGGCCAGGACACCCCGCAGCGGATCGTTGCCAGCTGGATGCAGAGCAGCGGCCACCGCGACAACCTGCTCTCCGAACAGGCCCGCGACATCGGCGTGGGCCTCGCGACCCGACACGACAGTGACTGCCAGATCTTCTGGACCGCGGTGTTCGCCGATGAACAGCGCTAGGCCCCATGGCGCTTAGTTCAACCGAAATGTGGCAGAGTTTCGCCGAAGAAGAGGTTCCGTCATTCCCGCGCAGGCGGGAATCCAGGTACGAATGTATCCGCAACTCACTGGATTCCCGCCCGCGCGGGAAAGACGGTCCTGGATCCAGAGCCATTGGCGACAGGCACGTGCTGCAAACCGCCCTACTGTTGGCCATCACGCTGGTGTTTGCCAGCACCGGAGCCAGAGCCCTCGACTGCGGCAACTTCGACTATCCACACTGCTCGGGCCCGGCCAGGCAGTTCGCCGGCGGCTTTGCTCCAGGTGCGGTCGCCGGCGGCTTCGGCGGCGGCCAGTGCACGGCACGGCGCACACCGGTGGTGTTCGTGCATGGCAACGGCGATTCGGCGATCGACTGGGATGCGCCTGCCCGGGTCGCGGGTGCAGGCACTTCCGGGCCATCGGTCTATGACACGCTGAAGGCCCGCGGCTACAACGACTGCGAGCTGTTCGGGATCACCTACCTCGACGCCGATGAGCGCGAGGACCCGCTCGGCAACTACCACCGACCGGAGAAGTTCGAGCAGGTCATCCGGTTCATCGAGGCGGTAAAGACCTACACCCACAGTTCCAAAGTCGATGTTGTCGCGCATTCGCTTGGCGTCAGCATGAGTCTCGCGGCGCTGCATACACACGAAGCCTGGCCACACGTCCGTCGTTTCATCAACATCGCCGGCGGCATCCGCGGCCTGGACTCGTGCCTGGCCGTCGGATTCGCCAACCCGATGGCGCCGACCTGCGGTTCGGAGAACCTGTTCGATTCGGAGATCTTCGGTTTCTATCCCTACGGCAATGAATGGACGGGGTGCTGCAACGATCGAAGCATGCGCGAGATGCCATCACTGCACCGTGGCATACGTTTCTTCACGATCCACGCCGGGCAACATGATCAGATCCATTGCACGACACTGCCGGGTCCGCACGACTGCAGCGAAGGCGCTGAATTCCTGCCAGCGCCAAACGTGCGCGCGCAGCTGAATGTCGGTGCCGGCGCGTTGCCTGGCGCCGAACCCGCCGGCCTGCCCGACAATGCCGCCTACAAGGGCGGTGATGCCGATGGCATCGGCCACTTCTTCGCCCGCATCAACAGCGGACCGACCGTCTACCGGATGCTGCGTACCTCGTGTCGGGGCGAGGCCTGCGCAGCTGAATAGCCGGCTGTTGCCGGGTTTCCCCAACCTGTCATATGCATCGCCCAGACTGATCTCCGCGCCTGACCGACCTTCCCACCCGCGGGCCGGCAGCAAAGCCTTTGCGCAAGTGCACAAAGACGCGCTTTGGTCCTTCCGGCGACTGCCGGCAGCACCTAGAATCAGCCGATAAGTCCGTGTTTTCTCGACAACAATCGCTTGTCCTCAAAGGAGCCCTCATGAATGCCGTTCCGCGCGCCATCCCGGCGGCCACTGCCCACAACGACATCGTCACGCTGCAGGCCCACATCCTCGAACAGCAGTCACACTTCCCGGCGGCCAGCGGCACGCTGAGCTGGATCCTCTCGGCACTGGTGATCTCGACCAAGATGATCGCCAACAGCGTGCGCCGCGCCCGCCTCGATGACGTGCTCGGCAGCGTCGGCAGCGAGAACGTCCAGGGTGAGCAGCAGCAGAAGCTCGACGTGATCGCCAACGAGGTGCTGCTGCGGACGCTGGGCAAGCGCGAGGGCGTGGCGGTGGTCGCCTCCGAGGAGAATGAAGAGCCGGTACTCCTGCGCACCGTCGGCGAAGGCAAGTACTGCGTGCTGTTCGATCCGCTCGATGGTTCCTCCAACCTCGACGTCTGCGGCGGAGTCGGCACCATCTTCAGCATCCTGCGCTTCGACAACCCCTCGCACAGTGACAATGGCTGGCTGCAGGCCGGCACCACCCAGGTGGCCGCGGGCTACGTGCTGTATGGGTCCTCCACCGTACTGGTGCTGACGCTTGGCATGGGCGTGGACATGTTCGTGCTCGACCCGGCGATCGGCGCCTATGTTCGCGTCGCCGAGAAGCTCCGGATCCCGGATGCCAACAAGAGCTATTCGCTCAATGAAGGTAATCGTCGCACCTTCCCCGATGGCTTCAACCGCTATCTCGACTGGGCGCAGGAGAACGGCTACTCCAGTCGCTACGTCGGTGCGATGGTTGCCGACGTGCATCGCATCCTGCTGAAGGGCGGCGTATTCATGTACCCTCCGACAAAAAAGGCTCCGAACGGCAAGCTGCGACTGATGTACGAGGCAAACCCGATGGCGATGCTGATCGAGCAGGCCGGCGGCATGGCAATGGCCGCGCCGGGCCAGCGCATCCTCGACGTGCAGCCGCACGACATCCACCAGCGGGTGCCGGTGGTGCTCGGCAGCGCCGGCGAGGTCGAACACGTGATGCGGCACCTGCAGGGCTAGCGAGCCAGCCGAGAAAGTTGCGCCCCCTGCAGGAGCGAGCGCCGCTCGCGAACAGACCGGCACGCGAGTTGTTCGCGAGCGGCGCTCGCTCCTACAATGACTGCGGTGGGCAATCCACTGCAACCAGTTCGCAATGGCTCTTCGTCCGAAACCTGGCGACCCCGCACCGCAGGGTGCCCTATTCAGTGGAGCGCATGACATGTCCCTGGGAAAGAATCTCCTCATCGGTGCCGGCATCGCCACGACCGTTGCCGCGGCCGCGGTATTCGCGGTGGCGCCGATGTACACCGGCGGCAAGATTGAACAGGACTTTCGCGCCAACATCGCAAAATCCGCCGCGAATACGCCCTCTGGCGTCAATGCCAGCGTCGAGAGCTATCAGCGCGGCTGGCGCTCGGCAACGGCCGTCACCCACTGGCAGATCCCCGAACTGAAGATCGACTTCCGCCTGCAGCACACCATCGACCACGGCCCGAATCCGCAGTTCGCCGTCGCCCGCATCGAAACCGTTCCAGTCATCGAGCCTGCGCATCAGGCGGCCGTGCAGCGACTGTTCAAGGGGTCGCCGCTGACGGCAACGACGCTGATCGGCTCCAGCGGTTCCGCGACGACGACCATCGTCTCGCCGGCGTTCCCCTCCACCCCCACCGACGACCCCAACGTGCAGGTTGCCTGGGGCGGCCTCAATGCAGTGCTGACGCAGCAGGGCGATCTGTTCACGCTGCGCGGCGATCTGCCCTCGCTAACCGCCAACAACCTTGCCAAGAACGAGCAGATGTCGGTGACCGGCCTGCATATCGAGGGCGATACCCGGATGACCGGCAGCGGCATCCCGCTCATCGGTTCCGGAGCGGTCAGCCTCGGCGCAATGGACATCTCGACCGCAGAGACTGGCAACGTCAAGGTTGGATCGACCCGGGTTTCCTCGAGCCAGAACGATCGTGGTGACGTGCTCGACATGCAGTTCACCTTTACCAATGACGGCATATCCAGCAGCGGCGGCACCAAGCCACCGTTCAAGCTGCTGAAGTGCGAACTCGAGTACAAGCTGAGCAATCTCGACAAGGCCGCCTACCAGAAGTACCAGGAGGAGATCAGCAAGCTGTTCGCAGGCCCGGGCGATGCGCAGGCATTGGCGGCCGAGGCCCTGCCGAAGACGATGGCGCTGGCCAACGACCTGCTGCGCGCGCTGGCGGCACGCTCGCCGACGATGGAGATCCCGAAATTCCATGTCGCGCTCGAGCAGGGCGCGGTCGATGGCACGTTGACGGCGACCTTCAATGGCACCGGCCTGCAGACCTGGCCGCCGGCAATGGACGATGCACTGAAGCGCACCACGGTCAACGCCACGCTGCGTGCGCCGGAGTCGCTGCTGCGGATGGCGGCCGAGACAAAGGCCCGCGACAGCGCCGTGCAGATGCTGGCGATGCAGAATGCCGAGGCCACCGAGGAGAACATTCGCGCTGCCTCGACAACGATCGTCGAGCAGCAGATGCAGATGCTGTCGACGATGCCGTATCTCAAGCGCGAGGGCAGCGACTACACCAGCACGCTGACGTTGCAGAATGGCGAGGTCAAGGTCAATGGCCAGTTGCTGTTTGGCGGTGCGGCAGGGATGGGTTTCGGTGCGCCAGGGGCCACGCCCCCCGGCGGCGAGATGCCGCCGATGCCAACGGACATGATCCCGCCGGAGGCGATGCTCGAGCAGCCCCCGGCTGCCAACTAACCCCGACTGTAGGAGCGAGCGCAGCTCGCGAACATCTCAGCGGCAGATTGTTTGCGAGCTACGCTCGCTCCTACAGATCCTGTTGATGAAGGGCCTGGCTGATGACCGTCCTGGCATTTGACGTCTATGGCACGCTGGTCGATACCGCCGGCATCACCGAGGCACTGCGCCCGGTGGCAGGCGACATCGCCGCCGATTTCGCCCGGCGCTGGCGCGAGCGGCAGCTGGAGTACACCTTCCGTCGCGCGCTGATGAAGCGCTACGTCGAGTTCCCGATCTGTGTGCGACAGGCGCTCGAGCATACCGCGAGCACGATGAATGTGCTCATCGATGACGACAATCGCGACCGGTTGCTCGAGGCCTTTCGCAGACTGCCCGCCTATCCCGACGCATTGCCGGCCCTGCAGGGCCTGCGCAGTGCCGGCCTGCGGATCTTTGCCTTCAGCAATGGCACCGCCAGCGATGTCGAATCGCTGCTGGCTCACAACGGCCTGCGTCCGAGCTTCGATGGCATCGTCAGCCTGATGGATGTCCGGACCTACAAGCCCGACCCGGTGGCCTACGAGCACCTGAAGCAGGTGAGCGCTGCAGGTGATGCGGATGTCTGGCTGGTGTCTGGCAATCCTTTCGACGTGATCGGTGCAATCAGCTGCGGGTTGAAGGGCGCATGGGTGAGGCGCGGCTACTGCGAATACGACCCCTGGGAGTTCCCACCGACCGCAACCATCAACTCACTGATCGAGCTTCCTGCCATCGTGGCCGGCCACGAAGGTCGCTCCGGCTGAGGTCGTGGTCCGGCCAGCCATCCCTCGTACCATCAGGGTTCATTTCACGACGGGGCCGAAGCCTTTGCCGGCCGGCTGTGCGAGAATCAGGCGTCGCCCGATGCCACCCTCAGAGTTTTCCTCGCCGGCACCGGCATGTTTGCGCACCTGCGCTTGAGGATGCATGTTGAACAAGTTCCTGCTCGCGGCACTTCTGCTACTCATGGGAGGCGTTGCCTTGGCCTACGAACAGCCACGCTATGAAGTCATCAGCCGCCACGAGGGTTTCGAGGTTCGGCGCTACCAGCCATACATCGTCGCCGAGATCATCGTCAACGGCGAGTTCGAGAAGGTGGGCAACGAGGGATTCCGGGCGCTGGCGGGTTACATCTTCGGCAAGAACCGCAGCCGGCAGGAGATCGCGATGACCGCGCCGGTCAACCAGTCACAGGCGAAGGCATCGGGCGAGAAGATTGCGATGACCGTGCCGGTAATCCAGGCGCCAACTGCCGACGCGACGGCAGCTATGCCATCACCTTCATGATGCCATCGCGCTACACGCTCGAGACACTGCCGGCGCCTGTCGATGCGCGGATCACGTTTCGCCGGATCGACGCCCGGGTGGTTGCCGCGCGGACCTACTCCGGGACCTGGTCGGAGCGTCGCTTCCGCGACAACGAGGCCGCGCTGCGACGAGGCATGATGAACGCCAACCTGCGCGCGATCGGCGAGCCGATCTGGGCGCGCTACAACCCGCCGATCACGCCATGGTTCCTGCCCGCAACGAGGTGCTGATCGAGATCGCACCCGCTCAATGAGATGAATCAACGTTCCGGCGACGCCGGAAAAAGGTGGCAATACTGCGGCAGTCCGCCAATGTGTACTGCTACTGCATCTCTCCGGCTCGGGCTTGCAAGCTAGCGAGTGCTGCTGCAGCTACCACCGTGAACGGCAATCGGCTAGACGCCGATCTTTCCGAGCGTATCGACTATCTCCCTGAGCACCTGCTCGGCGACCGGATGGCGGGCGGCGAACTGGCTCTCGAGCACGGTTGCACGTTCGACGATCGAGGCAGTGGCGGCCGGGGACGGCTCGACCTTGAGGACTCTCTGGATATCCGAATCCAGATCGCGAACCAGCCCGAGCAGTTCCGGGTCGACCTTCTCGGCGCGGGCAAGCGCATCGTGCAATTTCAACAGCAGTTCCTTCAATGCGGCATCGGTCATCTGGCACCTCGGCGTGGCATTCAGTGGGCGACGCCACGGCATCTTCTCACATTCGATGCCAGGCCGTTGCCTCCGGTCTGCAGGCGATGATGAAGCCCTGCCGCATTCGTGCGTTGACTGATATCAACTGACTGCAGGTTGTTGCTGCCGACGCGGGGCCTGCTTCTGGCAGCAGACCCGCGCTCAGCAGGCGGGCGCGGTCTCGATGCGCTGAATCTTCTCCTGCAGCGGCAGCCAGTAGAATCTCTGCAACTCATCATCGACGATTGTTCGCGACGGGCCCTGCCGGCACCGTGCCGCGCGCAGATACTGGCAATAGCGCGCGGCATAGCGATTGGCATCGCGATAGCGCTGCGCAGCGGCCGCGTCCAGCCCCTCCCTGAGCACGCCACTGTCGAACAATCGGCCGTGGATGTGTCTGGCGTCGATTGAGGCTTCATCGACAGTGTGCCCGCAGAGCAGCAGGTACTTGTCGATCTCGGCCTGCAGTTCCATCTCGAAGGCGGTGGTCTGACGCGCCTGCTCGGCCGGCGCGCCAGCAGCAAGACAAGATCGGCTGACGCCCTCGACGGCCAGGCAGTAGTCGTTGAGTC
>JAZKJV010011196.1:0-204918 GCA_037367405.1 Ottelia alismoides | reverse complement strand
TAAGGAAAATATTGGACAGATTTGAGAGCTTCAAGGTGTGAGGGAAAGGAGGCTGGCAAGTAGGGGTGTAACAAAATTCTCAGGTTCGATATTCGCTCAGGTTCGGCTCGCTAAAAGTTCGATTCAGATTCGGTTCGGAAATAAACGAACCGAACCTGAACATAAGTTTAGGCTCAATTAAATAAACGAACCGAACCTAAAAATCATAGGTTCGCTCAGGTTCGATTCGTTAAAGCTCGATTAACATACACATATACATATTTACAAATCCTTATCCGTAGAAGTGGACTTATTTTGAGATGAGTGGTTTTTATCCCAGGGTAAGTGAGTTTTGTCTAGAGATAACTAAGTATTTACGGGATAACTAGGTTTTACCTCGGTATAAACTATCCAAAAATAAATAGTCACATCGTGTTTACAACATCTATCATCTATGATCTAGTACTTTTCCCTTCTTTATCTTCAAATCAACAGAACAAGTACAAACATTACTTATCGAATATCTCCGCATTATTCTTATTCCTTTATCCCCATCTGAATAGATATAAAATATATTATAATTATACTTTTTTTCAAAGAGACGAATCATTATTAATCTATTTTTTTCAAAAGATGAAGATGGGTTAGATAAGAAAAAGCTAAATGAATATTTATTCTAACTGTAAAAACACATATGTATTTCCATTTCCTCTTCTTTTCATTCCCTCCTATTAGAGAATTCTTAAGTTCGATATTCGCTTAGGTTCGATTCTGTTAAAAAGAGGTTCGATTCAGATTCGATTTGAAAATAAACAAACCGAATCTGAACACAAGTTTAGGGCTCGATTAAATAAACGAACCGAACCTAAAAAATATAGGTTCGCTCAGGTTCGGTCCGTTTACACCCCTAGCTGGCAGGCAAGGGGCGGCTTCGACGAGCTTACAGTCAGGCAGAGCAGGGCTTCTAGGTGGCAGGGGCTCGACGAGCTTGTAGGCAGGCAGAGCAGAGTGTCGGGGAGCTTCGGTGGGGACTTGCTCATGATTTCATGGGAGGCGGGGAGGCGGTCAGGCAGAGTATTTGCAACTTGTAGAGGTGGCCGATCACCGGGGGTGGGGGGGGGGCTTGCAAGGCAGTCGACTGGGGGAGCATGCTTGCGAGTCG
Source organism: Ottelia alismoides (assembly GCA_037367405.1). NCBI lineage: Eukaryota > Viridiplantae > Streptophyta > Magnoliopsida > Alismatales > Hydrocharitaceae > Ottelia > Ottelia alismoides. Next base: position 203,777 of record JAZKJV010011196.1, on the reverse strand, counting down.
GTCGATAGGGGGTTTGTGTGCAGCTTCCGCGGGGGATGGGCTTGACAGAGGTGATCGCGTCGACCGAGGGGGTGTAGAGGTGGTCGGTCGACGACGACGGGGGGCTTTATGCATGGCCTGTAGGGGAGGGGGATGTGGTGCTCGACAATGGGGAGAAGTGCGGGAGAGGGAGAACCGTTGATGACATGTTTTGCAAATAAGAACGAACATTATGAGTGGTTTTATCTTTTTCAATGAAAACCATCAAATATAACGATCATACCAAACAAATCATAACACAAGGTTATATCTTGTAAGAGTTAAGCAATACTCGGGATTCCTTATGTAATTCATGAGTACGCAGAGATATGATATAATTGTAAAATTACTCTAGATTATTGACATAAAATCCCTTAAAAAACTACAAATTTTCCCTTTTCAAACTCAGATGAAATGCAAACCTTTTAGAGGTCCGGACATGCATTTACCTTGCGTTCTTTAATATCAATCGCTTCGTTAGAAGGGGGAATAGGGAAACATCCAAAAAGATAAAAATTGGAAGATTCCAACCATTTGGATTACGACAGACCGTCCGCTTACCCAACGAAAGTTCCATGTTTTGCTTTTGATTTGACTTGCCAACTTCTCCCTCCCCCTTTCAACTGCCAACGGGTCAATTCTTCTAAAATAATAAACATAGAGAACTTACATACCCTCCACGAGAAGATAGAGAGGTGTTCTTCATTTCTCGCAAAAAAATTATCTTGCGCCGTTGTTAAAAAATGTCTGCATACTATTAGTATTACATCTACTTGCGATAAATCTAACTGTTTTTTTTAGAGTTATAACTGGTAGTATTAAAGCTTTGGTCTAAAAATAACACAAACTAACACCAGTAATGAATTTACCCCTTTACTACGAGTAATAATCACTAATTACAATACAGAGTGGCATGAAAAAAAAGGCAAAACCTACGGGGGCAAAATCGTCATTGGGGGACCTACCAGAGGGCCGTTCAACCTCCTCGACCTGTTGTGCAACAAATGCCCCCCTCCGGGCCGGCGGCGGCGTCCCCTTCCTGAGTTCGCCGGAGAATCCCGTCTCATCGTAGCCCCGCCACTGCGGAGCGATCCTTACCAGAGGTCCGAAGCATACCGCCGCTGTCGCCCTCCCTCTGGCGCACCTCCTCCTCGTCGGCGTCGGCCCGGGGATCCTCCATTCGGTCTCCGGAGGAGGAGACGCCTCCGATCTGGGAGACATACCCCGGTGCGGCCTCCGTGGGGCGGGGAGGGGGGCGTTTGGGGCTGTAGAACGGGCGGCGGAAGAGGGAGGAGAGGAGCTTGGAGAGGAAGGATGGGCGGCGGGTTCTGGAAGCTTCGGCGCGGGAGGAGGGGCCGAGCTGAGGCGTGGAGAAGAAGAGGGGTGGGAGTGGAAGGGGGGTGGAGGAGGGTTCGATGGGACCCGAGAAGGGAATGAAGGGGGAAATCGGACGGCTGTGGTTGGGAGGGGAGGGGGATGGGGAGGAGGAGGCGGAGGCGGCGAGGGAGATAGAGAGGAGGGCGATCGTGGAGACAGACGGGGCACACGCCCACCGTGGGGAGGAAGGGGTGACGATTGCACGCCATGGGCCGGTGGGGTTATCCCCAACTGGACATGGAGAGAGATGGTCGCTTGGAGAGGATGCTGGTTCGTCGAGAGCACTAGTTTTGTGCGCCTGCTTGCGTCCGAGGAGGGAGGGACGGGAGTAGTTCAGGTCATTTTATAAATGGGTAAATTAACTAGGAGACCCTTGCGAGCGAGCTTCATTATTGATAGTTTAAATCCCTTATTTTTACATCGTAACCCCTAAAATTATTTCAAATCGTACTTTATTACGCATTATTTTGTCATTGCACTAATATCCTTGTAAATTACGCAACAACCCCTGTAATCCTATCAACTTGCAAACCACAAAGGGATCCTGTCTTCCTAAATATGATATTTAATTATATGTGGACTTTTTGTTGGGAGTATTGTGGACATGCCATTGCTTGGGAACACGGTGTTTTCCTAAATATATAAGAATTTAGGCAAGGATTGATGCTCCGTGATAATTATTAGTTGGATATGGATAGGACCAAATATCCATGGACACAAGGGACCTGTTTGGTTGCCAAGGTACAATGGGGTACTTTGGCATACCCTTAGCTTCAACCCTGCATTTCTGGATTGAGATTACTTGTATTGACCCTACAGTTTCTTTGGTATAATATTTTTTAACCATGTTCAAATGAAATTATTAACATAAAAATATTATAATCATTAAAAAAGTAAATTTAACACATAATCAATGTCACATCACAATTATCATTTTAACCCTCCAAACAATTACTATTCACAGGAGGATACCCCAACTCAACCCAACCCTGTAGCCACAACATGCCCAAGAAGTATGGATCATGAAGCACCAAAACATGCTTGCTGCCTTTACAAGGTTGTGCTGAACCCCTCTGAATTTGTTTTTCTTACATTTAGGTCCCTGTGTGCTGTGGCTTGTTTATTGGTTGAATAAAATATCAAATCAACTCCAAATCTTATGAAATTTGTACACATGGGCTCCTGCCACTGTGTAAAAATTTCACTTATTTTTGGGACATTTTTATTGCTGTTTGATTCAAAAACACCTATTTTTGCTACTGTTTGAATTAAAAATCAACCAAAAATATTAAAAACCCTCCAAAAATTCTAAAAAATTAGGTACTATTTGTTTTAATGTTATTTGCTTCAGTGCATTTTTTGTCGCATTTGACGAGTCCAAACCCAACTTTCATGCTTTTTAACTTGGCTCTAGAAACTAGGTTAGGGTCGGCTTGTCCTTCTACATGTTTTTGAGGCTGTGTGGAGGGGAGGCTTGCGATGCACTAGGGGCATGTTTAGTTACTGGGTTGAGCTGAGTTGGGGTATCCTCCTGTGAATAGTAGTTTTTTGGAGGGTTGGAATGATAATTGTGATGTGATATGACATTGATTATATGTTGTATTAATGTTTAATGATTATAATACATTTTTCTATGCTAATAAGATTATTTGAACATGCTTAAAGAATATTATACCAAAGAAATTGTAGAGCCTATAAAAGCAACCCTAATTCAAGAATGCAGGTTGGAGCTAGGGAATATGCTAGGGTACCCCGGTATACCCGGACAACATACATGCCCTAAGAGTATCAACCTTCAGGGTGCTTTGCATAGACTGCATCCTAAACTGGATTAAGTGTACTCTTATAGCTTCGAGGCCATCTTTGCCTTGAGGAGCTCAGCGAGGGAGCTCTGAAGCTCACGGCTCCATCTGAAAAACATCTTCAACAAGGAGAACAATTTCATTTGAAGAACAATCAGGGTTCTTGAGGTTGAAAGTGCGGGTAGGAAGGATGAAGGAGAAGGAGGAGGAAGAAGAAAGAAAAAAAGAGGAAGAAAAAAAATTACATTTGTACGCTATGTCTTCTTTCTAATTACCATTGTATCCAAAAGTTAACGTTCAATTGGAAGGTGGGTTGATAACGGTGCTAGAAGGTAAGAACGCACCTGATATTGAAAAAAAAAGAGATGTAATTGACATTGCAAAATCTAAAAAAGGCACAAATGTAGAAAAAATCCTAACTATTGTTGCAGAATCTCGAAGTGAATTAAGAGCGCAAATCCCTTTAATTTACCATAAAATCTCATATACTAAGTTTATATACATAAACCCGAGGGGGATTGCAGCAATTAGGAAAAGAAAATAGTAATGGAAATGGATTGCACGCTAACATTCCCATATTGGAATTTCCGGTTATTGGGACTTTTTTACGAGATTACTGTGACTTTTTATTTATTTATTTATTTATTTATTTATGAATAAGCTTTCTACTGACTAAAGATATCCCACCGATATAGATTGTCTCCAAGGTCAGTCTCATCTCATGTAGTCCATTTCTACCGGAAAAAGAAGGGGAAAATCCCTATTTTTGTCTACTGGACAAAACTCTAATTCATGAAGTACTTTATTTAGTGAATATTGGAGAAAAAAGTTTAGTGAGATTATGTACCTCTATCTTTTATGCAATATATTTACCGCATCGTCTTTGTGTTGATGTGATATAGAAGCAAAGGTGTAATAACGACAGTACTGTGAACTTGTAAAATATAGGGGTATGATGGTAAATGCAAAATATTGGAAATTTGGAAGTGTGTGCACTTGTTCTACTCATTTCACTGATTTTGCTATTTTTATTTTTGAATTAATTAATCTGTCGTATTAATTTACTAATCCAAACTTTGGAATCTCATCCGCATTTGGGAGGGCAACAATTGTTCCAAATAATGCGCCACCTCTTCATTTTTCGGATATTGGTGATTACTATATCATATATTTTGAATAATACATATTACATTTATGGAATTATCTGATGATTTTTAATAATTTAGTCTTGAAGTCGACCTTTTGACCATGTTTTGTAAGAGGTTGGATTGGGCTAGAGTAACGTTCTGTTAAAGAGTTAGTTATACTCAAATGAATTAATACCTTTGCGGATAACAACCGTTGGGGTGATTACGCGATTTGGAATGGTAATTGTGATGTGATGTCTATTGATATTTAATATTGATTATGTTTATGATTATAATATTTTATGTTAACTTGTTTTTAGATCCATACAATTAACTCCAACCCACGAATTCTGAGGAGTAGTAGGTGATAACTAGAACCAAATAGGGTCTACATACTACGTAGCCAGTTTACTTCGGAGTAAACTAACAACCAAACATGCATTTAACTCCATATTATTGTTATAAAACAACCTAACTCTGTTAACTTATTGAACTTGAATTCAACTAGAAATGTCAACAATCACAAAATGGTTAAGGCAAAACATCAGCCAGTAGACTTAGAAAATTTTATTCGCATACATTCAACATCGTAGAATTTGATATGTATTTGGAAAAATAAATCTTAATATGGCAGAGTTAAATTCCATATAATCCTTGAAGGAGATTTGATGAAACCAACTCTCATCGGGATATCTATGATGCTTGATTGGACCTTAATTGATTATGATTGATTGAGATCTTGATAATTGATATTGATCATGGCAATTAATCTAAGATTATATTTCGGCCATATAAGATAGAGTGTCTGGAGGCATATCATTATAATCACAAGAGGACAACAAAAAGAGATAGAAAGGGATAGAATAAAAGAGAGAGTGAGAGAACCGAGAGTTGTACTCGCTCATTCTTAGGAAACGTTCGGTTCAAGAATAAGTGGGAATAAGGATGGAATAAGGCCACGGAGAGATGTGTAGTGGGGACATCTGTATAAGGAAAGAGAGGGAGGGGAGGGGAATACCGCTCTTATTCTTGGGGCTATTCCCCAAATGAACATACTGCTTAGTGATTTTTCTTTTCTGTTGGTAGCGAGGGGTGACCGATTATCATGATATGGTGATGTTTTCTTCTTTATGTGCTACCATGGTAGGAGTTAATTACACATTCGGTGGTGGATGTTGCATCCACATTACATGCTTCGGTCTGTATCCTTAACGTGGTAGTCCATTTTTTTAGGATTTTTATCAGTTGTGCCACTCTAAGATATTGCAGTATCAGTTATGCACCTCTCTTTTTGAAATATCAGTTGTGCCCCTGACTTCTTGTCGTTCTATCATTTGTGCCCTCTGTTACTTTAGCCATCAATGAGTTGAATTTAAGCATATTTTTTTTCAAACCACTGTGAGGTTAAGAGGGACATAACTATCCAAAAACTCCCCCCATCCATCCTCCTCCTCCGAATCCTCTTCTGCCATTCCACGCCCTCTGACCTCTCCTTTGTTGTCCTCGTCAATGCACGGAACTTCATCCACGGTAGCAGTCCTCCAGCACATCATAACGAGTCAATCATATCAAAGGAAAATGTGTAAAATTACACGATGCTGTTGTTCGAAATGATGTCGGGGAGGAGGAACACGAAGGAAGGGATGATATTTCTTCCTCGTGTGGACAACGAGGAAGGTGGCAGAAGGAGAGGTATGTGTGGTGGTAGACAAGAGGTTGGATGGGAGGGTGGATGAAGAGGAGGGGCGTTGGAGAAGAGAAAAGGAGAAAGAGAAATGACAGAGGAGTCTGGGAGAGTGATGAATAGGGGGAGGAGGCTAGGGAGTGGGAGAAGGAGTCGAGGGCAGAGGTGTTGAGGGAGGGGGATTGAGGAGGAGGAGAAAACAGAGGTGGATGGGGAGGGGGAGGAAGTGGATGGGGAGGAGGAGGAACACGGGGCAGAGGTGGTTGGGGAATGGAAGGAGGAGGAGGGGGTGGCGTTGAAGGAAGGGGAAAGAGGAGGAGCAGAGGTGGAGGAGGCTGGTGAGGGGGAGGAGTAGTGAGCGGAAAAGGTTGGGGAGGGGGGGGTGGAGGCTGGGGAATGAGAGGAGGAGGAGCAGGGGGCTGAGGTGGTCAGGGAGTGGAAGGAGGAGGGGCGGCGACCAAAGGAGGTGGAGCATGGGGGAAGAGGAGGCTTGAGGTGGAGGAAGGGAGTGGTGGAAAGACCTTTTAACCTCTCTTTTTATTTAATTTCTCTTGTGTCTCCCAAAGTTAGGGTTCGTTTGCACTGGGGATGGACGTCAACTAATCCGAGAGTCACACTTGATTATTGTGGAAGAAGTTGAAGGCACTGGTATTCCCAAAAAAAGAAAGACATAACTGATACTGAAGTATCTAATGAGAGCACCACAGTAAAAAAAACTTTTTTATGTATATACAATCCATGAATATCTATTTTAAATTAAATTTCCGTGCGTCTATAATAAGGATTTAATGGGGCTGCCCCCTTGGGGTGGCCAAGGATGGCTGCCCCCCCACCATTTACAGTGTTTTTTTTATTTTTTTTCAAAAAAATTCGCTATGTATATTCATCCCTATATCTCTCTTATATGCCATTCGAATTTCGTCAGAAACAGAGACTCCTACGGCCTCCATCGAGATGGTGTCAATTAAAAAATCCTGTTACCGTTAAAAAATGACCGTCTAGATGGAGGCCATAGGAGTCTCTGTTTCTGACGAAATTCAAATGGCATATAAGAGAGATATAGGGATGAATATACATAGCGAATTTTTTTGAAAAAAAATAAAAAAAATACCGTAAATGGTGCGGGGGCAGCCATCTTGGCCACCCCAAGGGGGCAGCCCCATTAACCTCTTATAATAATATCTCTTTAAGCAGTTGGGGAGGTAGCCTCGTGTGGCCCCGTATCAGTTAGATCTACATTTTCTTTTGAGATGACGATATACTCTTTAATCAAAACCAATAAATAAGGGACTTTCAACACCATGATCCCCTAAACTCTTGTCCAATTCGACATAACCTCCTGAGTCCTGACATCTTTGTAATTACGCCCGGACGTATATAATCTTACTCTCTTTATCAGATATTTCCTGTCCGAGGGCTGTGGTGTAATAATAATTGTATGCTTATAAAGATCACATGAATATTAGCGTAATTGGCCAAAATCTCAGGGGTCATATTATAAAAACCCCCAAGACATATGTGGTCTCCTCGAATTATGTCCACATGCTCCACTACACCCGTCTCATCCACACACAGATTTGGTGTGTGTAAACGACATATCATACAAGTACTTTTCATTACTTCGAAATTTACCCACGTCCGTTGACGGATCTAGGACATGCATGGGCTCGTGCCCTAAAATTTAGATAATCTTCCATGTATTATTACTATATATATGTTAAATATATAGTATTAATTTAATTTTTATATACTAATTTTAATTTATAAATTTAAAAAGTTAAAATAGTAACAATATGATCTATTTTTTCAATTTTCTCATTCTTGCTCTTTCATCTGTGAAGATCTTTCCCCACATATTATCTTTACACATCTCTCTTTCTACCTTTCTCCCTTCATCTAGGTCTATTTATGTTTGTGGGCTTTAGACCGGGCCTAGGCCTACTAAATTTTTTTGAAGGCCCAAGTTCAAGCGCATCCTAATTATTATTTGGCCAGACCTGAGTCAGGTCGGCCCATAATGTCTAAAAAATCAATTGGGTTTGGACCGACCAAAAACTTATGAGTCTAGACTTGGCGGGTCCATATACTTGGCGCACCCTCATTTGGTTATTTTGATTGTAATCTTCGTTTATGAAGTATTTATTAGTTATTTGGATCTTTATTATTTAGTTATCCTAGTGTTTTGCACGGATTTGGTCATATCTATGATTTTACAGTATCTAATGGAAAGAGTTTCATAAAGATATCATAGAAACATGGGGGGCTTCTATGCAGCCAGGCTATTGGGCCTAATGGGCCTACTTTTGAGCTTCTATGCAGGCCGGGCTATCGGGCCTAACGAGCTGTGCCAGGCTAAGCCCGAGCTCGACCCAATATTAAATGGGCCTAAATCTTTGGTCCAAGCACGACCCATAAATAATCCGGGTTCGGGCTGGACCGGGCTATGCGGGCTGGGCCAGTCCAGCCCAATGCTCATCCCTAAGTGTATCTTACTTTATTTTATGATTCTATTTTTTTATAAGTTCTCTATTTTCGGGCATGTCATCTAAATATGTTTGAGTTTGTATCGATTGTGTACTACTATTCTGACAACACGTTTAAATTTTTGAAGCTTTATTTGTTGGAACAAGTTTCAAAATCTATCTAGAATATATAGTTATCTAAAATTTTATCACTACAATAAATTACAATTGAAGTAGTGAATAATGAGATAAAACTATTAGTTGTCGATTATTTCTGTTATCATGAACTTTTTGTTGTCACATAGTATGAGATATATTATCTATAAATTTGTCTGACATACAATATATTATCTGTAATTAGAGTAGTAGCAGCAAACATATTATTGCCACAAATCTTTATTACATTTAGCATGCATGTTATATAACGATAATCTGTAGTCGAAAAAATTGTTGATATAGTTATAAATCCGAAGTCCTAGATTATTATTGCAATATTTTTTTATAATGCTATATTAATAGAAAGTACTTCTACACTATAGATTAAGCTAATCCAATCTATATTCAACTTAATTTAAAAAGAAAAATATTACTTTACCAAAACATATACCTGACTTCTGGCAATGAAAACTTAACACAACATTGACCAAGAAAATATCCGGCTTCTGGCAATGTAAACTTTATTGTTGAAAGCTAAACAGTCCATCGTCACACTTGAATTTATTTTGAGTTTATGAATTATAATTTATCTGATATCCATAATTATATATATGTATTAAAATGAAGCAGTTTTCCAAAAGAAAAGAAGCCAAATATCTTACATTTGCCTCATTTCCATAAAGCTAAAAAATAACAAAGTTCAATCATTTTTTTACAGCAACATAACTACTCTACTTATCAACATAATTATTGTACTTATCAGTTGATAATATAATAATCAATATATAAATGATTCTTTTATTTTGTGTCCCTTCTATAACAAGTTTCTGACTTTGTCCCTACCACATAGGTCCCGATTGTTCTCCATTTTACATCATAAATAAGCATGGGATTATTCAGAATTATTGCATCTTTGAATCTTCGCACTTAATTTTTGTGATCCCATCTAAAGACGAAGTCCACATTATTTATATATAGTACGTCATAAGCAGCGCATGCAATTGATGTTTAAATATTCGAATTCAATTATTAGCTCTCAATACGCTTTGTGCAGTCTCTTTCGAATTATTATCATCATTAATTAATTTTGAGGTTCGGGACATTGAGATTAATCGGTCATTTAAACTATTGCCCTATATTTATTGACTCCCGAAAAATTAATTGATCACTTAACCCTAGACAAATAATCTAATATTAAGCCAGAAATTATATTAATCTCGAATCTAACATCTCGCCATTAATTTATTATCAGAAAACAAACTACCTAATCACCATTGTCCCAAATTAAGTAAATTAAGTCTCCTGCGTCACGGCCTTTTATTTGATCTCTCATTTTTCTCTCTCATGTGTATCAACCTGCAACAAACAACAGAGAGCAACATATATATCAGTCTACGATATTAACCAAAAAAAATGCATCATTATCATTAAGCTTATTCATGTCTGAATTGCAACTTATTGTCGACTAATTTTTTAATACCTCAAACATACATCGGCATCCAATCTTTATAAAATCCAATCTTTATAAAGTGTGAGAGTGAATTACAAGAGTAGATGATATTAGTACTTAAAAACTTAAACTTAAAGCATTTGGATTGTATCAAACATTCTAATCGGGTCTGAACTCCAGGGTCGGCTCTGGGCATTGTTTTGAAGTGTAATTGTCCATGGCCCACTAATTTTAGGGGCTCAAGTTTGCATGTAATCTAATTTTTAGGTTAGGGATAAAATAGAATTTGTCGTTGAAACAACTTACTGAAAAAATAAGCCTCTATAAATTAGGAATGAAAACAGATAGGATACTGATTGGATATGCCTATTTCTATATCCATATTCATTTTATCTCTATCGAATAACTGATATAGATATGATTCAGATATGCATTAAGGAAATCATATCCTTAAAAATACCGATACAAATTCGAATCCAAGTACAGATCAAATAAAGAGCGGACTCGAATGTTGGATCAAATAAAGAGCCAATCCGAATATGAATCGAATAAAGAGTGAATCCAAATATAGATCCAACAAACATGGAATCCGAATACGGATAAAATAAAGACCACATACGAATACGAGTTGAATTTCTATCAAAGTTCAAAATGATTTAAAAAATGACAATGAAATATAAATAACTCGCATCATGACAAGATGTAGAGTCGAAGTAACATGTGTTCTTGACCGGAAGCAAAAGAGGGGATAAGGTATCGTAACTTTTGTTAGTGCCCATTCCCAAACAAACAGAAGTTTATTGATACCATTATTATATTATATTATATATAATGCTAATAATATCATGCTGTTGTGGCGTATATTACATTAACTAATATATAAAATAATATTAAATGTTGTATTCTGATATCTGTATATGGGTCCGGGTATTCAAGTCACTACCATAGCTGCATACGTATTTGGAGAATTTTTACAACCCATATCTATATTCGATCCATATTCGATTAGTAGTCGGATACAGATATCTCTATCCAGTAATTTTTCGAATACGGTAAGTAGATATTTGTATATATTCGTATCCGTTTTCATCCCGACTATAAATTCAAATTTATGGTGAATAATTCAATACTAAAGTCAAAAATTTAATGAGATTATATAAGAGTTGATTGTTCCTCGAAAAAAAAATATTTCATTTTATACTTGATGGTAAACACACTACGGACAATTTGCTCTTATTAAAAAAATTTTAAGGATCTATTTTTTTCTCTTTTACCTAGGGCTCATGAAATGTCAGGGACGACACTGCTGAACTCGACAAATTATCATTATCAATCAATTTATTGATTAAGGAAGCATGAAGAGAAGGGAGAGACGCATGCTGCAGGAGCGAGAAGGTAGATTGCACTGGCCGGGGAGACGGGAGATGATGTCCGCCGTGCTGCATAGGCACGAGTTCTCGATGTTCTTCAAGGCGGTGCAGCAGTCTGCGGACGGCTGCCCGGTGGTACCTGGCATGACGTAGGGGGCACAGGTGGCAAGCGCCGCGAGCTCCGACGTGCAGTTGCCCTGCGCGGTGGCCATGGTGGCGAGGAGGAGGGCCGTGACGGCAAGGGAGAGGAAGGAGCTATTTGGCACTGGAGCCATGGCATGATAGAGTGCAATACACTTTGATGTGTACGTATATAGTTACCGGTGGTTGGAATTCATGTGTATTTGAATGTGTGGATTGCGAGTTCCGCGTTATTCACCTAATTTCGATCTTTCGTAGTGGTAGTCCATGCATTCAACTTGTGCGTGGTCATAACTAGGAACGAGCATATTTTTGGGTTAGTCCGACCGAGCTCGGTGCTCGGTTCGATAAAGCTTAGCTCAGCTCAAGTCCGAACAATAGATGGGTGGGTTTATGTTTGATTTTTGGTCCGATCCAGTTTTTGGGTCAGGTTCGAGCAAGCTTGGACTTGAGCCCAAAACTCGTGGGGCAATCTGAGTATAGGCCGAGTGTAGGCCAATATATAAGCCCGTGATTTTTTTCATATGTAATTTCTGTTTTTTTATGTCACAGTGGATCTTTCTATTTTAATTGTCATTATTCTATGTTGTTTAGGCATCAACCATGTTCAAGTTTTGAAGAAATACATAATCAATTGGATTTTTATCACTTGTGCCCCTTTGAGATATCACAATTTCAGTTATACCCCTATCTTTTCGGTAATATCAGTTGTGCCCCCAACTTCTTGTCAAAATATCACTTGTGCCCCTCAGGTTAGTTGTCGTCCATCGCCAACACAAACGAACGTTAACTTTAAGGACACAATAGGAATTACTTTTAAAAATTGGACTGCAATGTCCAGACACTTCTTACTCCTCCCACATCCTCTTCCTCCACCTTCTCTTCCTCCTTACATCCTCCTACTCTTCCATCGTCTCCTCCCGACCACCCCCAGCCCATCCCTCCGCCCCATCTCCTCCCCCCGCACCTGCGCCTCCCCTTCTGCGCATGAACTCGTCCCTCTACTCACTACAAGAAAGAGTAGAACAGGCGACAGTCAACATCCGTCGCTAAAGATAACATGACCGTCCCCATTGATCTATGGGGACGGTCATAAGACCGTCTCCAAAGGTCGCGTCCCATTTGGTATACGCGACGGTCTTACAAACCGTCCCCAATACCCACACATAGGGGACGGTCAGGACCGTCCCTAAAAGTCTGGCATAGGGGACGGGCGTGACCGTCCCTTAAAGCGTCTTATTGGGGACGGTCGTGACCGTCCCAAAAGAGAGAAACGAAGGGGACGGTCGCAATGACCGTCCCCTTTGTTCATCTGCTAACAAAAAATTTTCCATTTCCCCCTATTTGATCCTCATTTTGCCCTGTTACAAAAAATCTGTATTCATAAAAAATATTACCACCACGAGACAAACAAATGCAATCCACATTCATAAAAAACTCGTACAACAACACATGCATTGAAAATACTACAGTATCCTACAATAATTGTTCAAAATAGTTATACAATATACTAAAGTATCCTACAAACTAAGTAAGCTATCCTAGTCGTCGTCCTCATCCTCGTCCTCGTCGTCGTCCTCGTCGTCATCAGCATCATCTTCTTCTTCGCCGTCATCGTCGTCGCCTAGCCTCACAGCGGCATTATCATCAACTGTTGGGTGGCTAGTCGACGCTCCACCTTGATGTGCCTGCATGAATGCATTGAAAATCGCCATTTGTTGGCGCAAATCCTGAATCTCCATATTCATGCTAAACACCTGACTCTCTAGTTCCCTCTCCCTTTGTGTCTTCTGAGAGGTCGAGCCGGTCCCTACTCCATACCAATTCCGTATGGTGGCACCACGACCACCACAACGGACGCGTCCCTGATGCTCTGTACCGGTCGCCTGGAGGAAGGCCGCATCAGGAGTAAGAGGTGGATGACTCGTTCCGGAGTGGTCTACAGAGCCAATGGTTGTGAGCCTCACCATCTCCTCCTACAAATTTATTTAAGTAATTAAGTTCGGATTCATTTAATTTGTAAAAAAGATGCAAATATGTTACGAGTAACTTACATGAATTGGACCATAGGCAGGATCCACCCAATGAACTTCCCCGCCCACATCGCGGCTCTTAGACCTCTCGAAAACTTCCATTCGACTGGGCACTCGCTCGTTCTCCACTTCCTAATGGCAAAAGATTAGTAAACTTACGATACCATTTTAATACATATATAATGGTTACAATTTTAACACTAATCATAAAGTAGATTACTTACGAAGTCATCCTTGAGTTGATTTGTGTTTCTTCTCCCCATTCTATGGGTAGACTTGAAACCTTTCCTCCGATTTTCAGCATTTTTCCTTGAGATGACCTATATGAAGATAGTAATTTCAATAAAAGAATTCCAAATGATATATCTATAAAATGCATATATATATGTCACATACCGTGTGTTCTTCTCCCATCCAAATAGTGACCATCGCCCTCCATTGTTCTGCGGGTACATTCGGAGGACAATTTGCCAAATTGGCTTCCAATGGAAGCTCCGGGTTGAAATACTTTAAAATATTAAGAAAATTAATTATATACTTAGATGATGAAAAACAATTTTGTACTTAACTATAAAGAAAGGTACTCACTCGGGCCTTCAGACGACCTCGATATTTACGCAACATCTCCCCCCCATGGCCTAAAATCAGAGCATCAGTGGCCGGGTCACGGTCCCAGGAAAAACTAGATTGCAAAGAAATCAAAGCAAACATAAATAAGTTTATATATATATATATATACTGAAGAAAAAATTTGATTTGTTAATATTATAAATACCTCCAAATCATGAAGAATGGCATCTTTTATTGACCGCTCCACGAAACCCCAGTGTGTAATGTGGAGAGGGACCCTGGCTCTGCACACCTGCGACGCCAACAGAAGACTTATGGGGACGGTCAGGACCGTCTCTAAAGCCCTTCCAGGAAGGCAGAGGGGACGGTCGCTATAACCGTCCCCTCTGGTCGACCACTTTGGTCCATTCGTCAGAGGCGACGCCAACAGAGGACTAACGGGGACGGTCAGAACCGTCCCCAGAGCCTGGTCAAGGCAGAGGGGATGGTTAATATAACCGTCCCCTCTGGTCGACCTCTTTGGTCCAACCGCTAGAGGCGACGCCAACAGAGGACCAACGGGGACGGTCAGAACCGTCCCCTAAGACCTTTCAAGGCAGAGGGGACGGTCGTTAGTGACCGTCCCCATTGAGTTAATACAGAAGGGACGATAGCCCACATACAGTCTCCTATTATGAGGTTATTGGGGACGGTAGTTTAATGACCGTCCCTAAAAAGAGGCATTAGGGACGGTCATTCAAAGACCGTCGCTAGTTGTCGTCCATAAATGGGGCGATTCCTGTAGTGACTCCGAGCTCCTCCCCATCCCTTGCACCTCCACCCCGGTGCCTCCACGGCCCCCTGGCCCCTGCCTCCTCCGCCCCTGCCTTCTCCCCTTGCCTTCTCCCCCGCCCCTACGCCCCCAGGCCCCGCACCCCCGCGACCCCGAGCCTCCCCATTCCCCCGCCGAACCGCCCCCTGCGCCTCTCCTTGCCCCTATCACCCCTGCCCCCTGGGCCTCCCCCTGCCTCGCGCATCCCCCTACCCCGCCTCCACCGCCCCCTGCCTCGTGCCTCCCCTTACCCCTGCTGCCTCCTCCCCTCCCCCTCCCTCTGCCCCGTGCATCCCCCTTCTCCCCGCCACCGCCCCCTGCCCCTGCCCCGTGCCTCTCCCTACCCCCGCTGCCCCCCCTCTGCCCTACTCTTCCCCCTCGGCCCAACGACTCCCCCTACGCCCAACGACTCCCCCTGCGCCCAGTGGCTCCTCTCCCTCCGTCCAGCGACTCCCCCTCCGCCCTGCTCCTCTCCCTCTGCCCAGCGGCTGCCCCTCCGCCCTGCTCCTCCCCCTCCGCCCATCGGCTCTCCCTCAGCCATGCTCCTCTCCCTCCGCCCAGTGACTCCCCCTCTTCCCTGCACCTTCCCCTTCGCTCCACTCCCCGCCTAGAAGCTTGAGCAGGTCTCAGGGCATCCGATGAGAGACTGCATGCGTGCTTTGAGAGAATCGTACCGAGGCATAGGAATCCATAGTGGCGTCAGGGGCCAAGGTGGAGGGATTGAAGGAGGCACCGGAGATCATGAGAAAGGAAGAAGAACAAATGGAGGAGGAAGAAGACGAAGAAGAAATCTGGACAATAATACCCCTCTTAACTGCACCAAGGTTTGAAAAAATCATGGTTAAGTCAACTCATTGACAGTTAATCTGACGGAAGGGCACAATTGATAACTGAGAAAGAAGTGAGGGGCACAACCGATATTACCAAAAAGATAGGGGCATAACTGAAATTACGATATCTCAGAGGGGCATAAGTGATAAAAACCCTAATCAATTTGTATATTTGCATATTAAATGTGTATTGTATTCACATTTAATTTTTTAAATATAGCTCGCCGACCCGATCCGAGCCGACCCATGTACTTGCGGATCAAATTCGAATTTGGACTATAATTTCAGAAATTCGACGAGCTTTTAGGCCCGACCTGCAAGTCCGCAAATTGGAACCGGTTTCGGATTGGGCTAGGTTGAGTCCGGCCCGATGCTCATTCCTAGTCACAGACTCACAACACAACATCTGCAATATATGGCCTTGCGCCTTGGCAATAATTATCAATATATAGAAAGTGAGAGAGAGAGAGAGAGAGTTTTTTACACTTGTGTTCCTCAGATATTATACAATTATGGATATACTCGTGCCTTTTCGCAATAATATTTGTGTCGTTATAATCTTACAAAATTTATATTTCTACCCTTCCGTTGAGCTAAAATAGAGGCATACGTGACATAAGACGGAACTATGAATTTGTAAGAAAGTAGTTGCATAAGTGTTATTGCAAAAAAAGGTAAGGGTATATTTGTAATAACAAAATCTCGAAAGGGCAAAGGTGTAAAAAAACTAAATTTATAATAGATAATATAGAGTAATTGTACTTCACAATGATAGCTATGAAATTATGTTAACATTTTTAAGTAAATGGATATAGATATAAAGTGAATTTGATATCTGACACGAGTGATAAAATTTATTTTATAATTAGCTCAAATATATACGTATTGGATTGTTCATACATGAGAGAAATGCAGTCAATGTAATTATTTGCCAACAATTATATATATACAATGAAAGAATTGATTAAAATTCATTATATATAGTATAGTTAAATTGGGAAAACATCAAATGGGATGTGGTCCTTTTACACTTCAGGAAAGCCATCATTTTTTGTATAAAAAAACATCAATACTTTTGTAAGATAAGTAAACAATTTGTATCATAACGTGCGATTTTCATGTTTGCATTTAGTAAAAAAAAATATAATGTGAAGTTTTTATTTTAATGTGCAATTATAATATAAATTATTTACTTATTATATTAAATTATTGGTGTTTTTTACAAAAATAAGGCGGTCTTTCTGAATTCAAGAAGAACCGCGTCCTATCGGAAGGACCCTCTAATTAAATCTACAACTATAATTGTATGTTTAAAAGGATACACATATGGATATGATATCAACATAGTATATGCTCATATCGTTATCCATTTTTAAAATAGATGTGTATGGATGTCGAAATCTATGTAAAATAAATATGAATATGGTAGCACATCAGACGTGCACATAATATACACATATATATTGTTGTAGCCCTGCACTTGATTTTTTATATCGTATAATCTTTTGTTTTTTATATTGTATAATCTTTTTGTTTATGATATAATCTTATGAGTGGATAATTTATAATGACTTGTCTTGCTAAAAAAATGCTTATTTGACAGTTGATTACGGATCATGTATTGAGGATTCAGAATCTTGCAGTTATTAATTAGTCGTTGAATCACATGTCTGGGATCTTTTCTTAGTAATTAGTGTTTATATAAGCATCTCATCCTTACAACAGAGATGACCTTTTTTGTGAGCGAGCTTAGCGTCGAGCTAATTGGGGTGACGGAATGTGAGAAGAACGATCTTAGAAGGTATGTTTTATCAACTTAAAAGAAGTGACGGTCAAAGAGGAATTTCCTATAATAATATACCTTTCTATTTAAAAGAGTTAGAATTGGTGGTTTTACTTAACAGTTGTACTAACAGTACAAGAAATATAATGCATTTTGCGACACAGATGTGGTCGCTAACTAGTCTCAATATCAGGGACGAAGCCAGAAAATTCTTTTTGAGGGGGCTAAATTTTTTCGGATAGGGGGGAGGCAAATTATTTAGATATTATTTATCTAATTTATCTTGTCATTTTTATTGTTAATAATTGGGGAGGGGTTTCTCGATTTATGTGAGTTACAAAAGAGGTATTGTAACTTTTCTTTTCAAATTTGTTTCTTAAAATCCAACCTTATAGATAGAATCTTCGAATAATGTTATGCATATCCTCCTAATTTCGCTCCAATCCAAGATTATTTGCTATTTTATACTAATGATAAAAAGTTTGATTCTCTTTTAAATGGGACTTAAGTTGCTTAAATATTGATTGAACTTTTAACCACTAAGATAAATTAGGAAATATCATCAGATTTGAGCAAAATTTGGAGAATATGTAGAACATTAATGTCAATTTATGAGGTTGGATTTGTCGTCAGATTTGAGCAAAATTTGGAGCATATGTAGAATATTAACGTCAATCTATAAACATCATATTGACTAAAAGATCCCTACAAAACTCTTCATATCAATGAAATACACATTTATTAATATGTTTAAACAAGTAACAATGTGTGTGCGTGCGTGCGTGCGTGTGGGCGCGCGCGTGCGTGTATGCGTGCGTGGGCGCGCGCGCGCGTTCATGCGCGTGCGTGCGTGTGTCAATCCCTTATCATATTTGTTTATATATATATTGATATGTGTACATGTATCTGCATACTATTTTAAATCGACGTAGATAAAAATATGGTTGTAAACATGTGGATACAAATATGTATTTGTATCTATATATGTATACACTAGAAAAATATGTAACCATATCCATTTTAAGATCCTAAAAAATGAAAGATGTATCCAAATCCATATCCGTATATGCAAAGAAATATAAAAGAAAAATTATTATCTATACCATATGTGCTAAAATAAAAACTATATATCCGTGACGGTTTATAAACGGGTATGATGATGGACATATAGGGATATACAATATCCGATTATGCACATCATGTAATGTTAACAGTTAATTATTGTAGTTAGATCATATATATATTGATTTTTTTGTTGATATATGGGGGGCTATTATAACATAACATATAAATTTTAAGTATTAAATAGTATATTTAGATCATATATAATACTATATATTAAACATATATAAGGACTTTGTTGAGAGCCGGGGGGCTAAGCCCCCACCCGCCCCCCCCTCTCTCCGTCACTGCTCAATATAGTCATATTAGTCGCGAATATTTGGTTGTAAAATTATGACAATAACTAAGGGTGTTAGAAAAATCTCAAGTTCGATATTCGCTTCACTAAAAAGTTCGATTCAGATTTGATTCGGAAATAAATAAATCGAACCTAAACATAAGTTCGCTCAGGTTCGATTCATCTAAAGCTCGAGAAACACGCACACATACAAATTATTTACTTATTTTATTAAACTGTTGATGTTTTTACAAAAATAAGATGATCTTCCAGAACTCAGCCCCAAGGACGCTCTAATTAAATCTACAACTATAATTGTGTGTTTAAAAGGATACACATATATGGATATGATATCAACCCAATATATGCTCATATCGTTATCCATTTTAAAATAAATGTGTATGGATTTCAAAATCTACGTAAAATAAATATGAATATGGCAGCACATCAGACATGCACATAATCGACACCATCTCGGTGGAGGCCGTAGGAGTCTCTGTTTCTGACGAAATTCGAATGACATATAGGAGGGATATAGGGATGAATATACATGGCGATATTTTTCAAAAAAAATGCAGAAAATGGTGCGGAGGCAGCTCCATTAAACTATATATATAGAGAGGGAGGGAGGGAGAGAAGGAGAGAGAGAGAGAGAGAGAGAGAGAGAGAGAGAGTTTAGAGTCCGGTCAAAGTTCTGTATCTCTAAAAGGGTTATCATCTTCTTCTTCTTCAAGGACGAAGCCAGAAAATTCTGGGGGAGGGGGGGTAAATTATTTAGATATTATTTATCTAATTTATCTTGTCATTTAGTTGATAATATTTGGGGAGTGGTTCCTCTAATGTAACGTGACTTACAAAAGAGGTGTTAGTAACTATTTTTTGTTCAGTTTTATTTCTTAAAATTATTTATTATTTTATTCAGTGGTTAAAAGTATATTTCTCTTTTGAACGAGACTGAAATTTCTTAAATATTGATTGAACTTTTAACCATTAAGATAAACTAAGAAATGACATCCGATTTGAGCGAAATTTGAAAGATATATAGAACATTAAATGAAGTTTCAATCTATAAAGTTAGATTCTTGAAAATGAATTCAATCTATAAGGTGAGTTTCCAATAATTCCTTAATTGATCGGAACTAATATTGGGAATAGATTTTTTTATAAAAGTATCTATATAAACTTATAATCGGACATAAATAATCCCTATAAACATCGTATTGACAAAAAGATCCCTACAAAACTGTTCATATCACTAAAATATACATTTATTAAGATGATATTAAGCAATACCACTAGATTTAATATTTTCAAACAAGTAACACTATACAATATTTTTTACTTACATGGATGCAAATAATTATAGATATATGTACCAATCCTTTATCATATTTGTTATATATGTTTTGACATGTGTACGTTTATCTGCATATCTATTTTAAAATGGACGCAGATACAAATAGGGTTGCAAACATGCAGATATAAATAGGTATCTCTATTCATATATGTATACACTAGAAAAATATATAACCATATCTATTTTAGGATCCTAAAAAATGCAAGAGGTATCCAAATCCATATCCCTATATGCAAAGAAAATAAAAATCATTATCTACATAATATATCATAAAAAATACATATCTATGATGGTTTACAAACGCATATGATGATGGACATATAAAAATGTATCAGTATCTGGTTCTGCACAACATGTATTGTTAATAGCTAATCATTGTAATTAGATTATATATAGGAGTGCAATGGGGCTGCCCCCGCCATATTTTCTGAGTTTTTTTTATTTTTTTTCAAAAATATCACCGTGTATATTCATTTATATATCATGCCTATATGTCATTCGAATTTCGTCAGAAACAGAGACTCCTATGCCCTTCATCTAGAACATGTAGATTAGAACAATGTTTAGACTGTTAAAATTATCTGTTCAACATGGAGGGCGAAGGAGTCTCTATTTCTGATAAAATTTAAATGACATGTTGAAGAGATATATAGATGAATATACATTGTGATATTTTTCAAAAAAATAAAAAAAATACGGAAAAATGTGGTAGGTCAGTCCCTTTATTTCCTGTATATTGATTTTTTTTGTTGAGATATAGGGAGGCTATTATACATAACATGTAAATTTTAGTTATTAAATAAGATATTTAGATTATATTTAGTACTATATATTAAACATATATACAAATTTTTGTCGAGAACCGTGGGGCTAAGCCCCGACCCGCCCCCTCCCCCCCCTCCTCCGTCACTGTTCTTCTTGATGGTTCTTTCGTATTTTTCTGGTAAATCATCCGATTCCGCGGTTTCATATATCTCAGAATAAATTTCAGAGTGCGGTCATAATAAGCCGATCAAAATCATATTTGTATTTGTTTGATGGCATACTAACACAAGAAAGTGTGTTCTTCCTTTGCTCAAACACAAGTTGAATGATTCTCATACATTAGAATCTTGCCAAGATCTGTCAAAATTCTTCAGTTCATCGCCGTTTTTATATTTCTGAGTTTATTGTGTTCAGATTCATTTCGTTGTTCTGGCCAACAGACAGGGGAAGGTGTGGTTGACCAAGTGGTATTCTGCATATTCACAGAAGGAAAGATCAAAGGTATGCAAATGATGTGCCTTAAATTAATATTATGCATATTCACAAGCACATCTAGATTCTAATCATCATCATTCCTTTCCTTTCAATCAGAATTCATTAAAAATTCATATATTTTTTTCTTGGTATCTGGTCTAGAAATGCTAATATCTTAAGCCAGGTGTCTATCTCACTTAACCGGTGTGAATGATCTCCAAAATGTGATAAGGGAACTCAGCCTATCGGTCCTCAAGAGTGGACCGAAGCTCTGCAATTTCCTCGACTGAAAGTAGTATACAAGAGGTAATTAATATCTACACATTAATCTTAGTAAGAGCTTCTTCGATTATTATTATCCCTTTTAATATATATATATATATATATATATATTAAAAAATCAATTCTGCTAATTCTTGCAGATATGCCAGCCTTTATTTCTGCATGTGCATAGACCCGGAAGATAATGAACTGGAAATCCTAGAGCTCTTACATCTTTTTGTTGAAATACTAGACCAATACTCTGGCAGTGTAATCTCCCAACTGATGAAGAACACATCAGGAAAACAAATGCAATATATATTTCTCTTTAACTGTTGCCAAATTGCACTTCATGACAGGCTGCTTTTCCAATCGAGTAAATAAAATCAAGCCTTATTTTTGGATCATATAATTGTTGTTATTCCTCTCTTTTTGTTGCTTGTACAGGTTTGCGAGTTGGATCTAGTTTTCAACTTTCACAAGGTATACATGGTCATCAAAGATTTTGTTTATTGGCACTGCTGAGTCGCATGGACCTTCTCCTATCAAGTAAATAAAATCAAGCCTTGTTTACGAAACGTCGCAGGCGTATTATATCCTTGATGAGCTCCTGATTGCTGGAGAAATAGTGTAAACCAAGAAAATTATCAGCAGGCTTGTAGCCACACAGGTATGGTGGAATTTTTTAGATACAGAAACTGCATAAGGAGTAGGAACTTTAATTACCATGGTAAACCATTACATATATAGAACAACAAACAGTATTACAGTAACAGTAACAACCAGGATATGGTAAAACCGCATAGTCCTATGCATTTGACTGTACAATGGACAGTTACAAGCTGTTCAACAGAAGCAAAGAAATATCTGAACTTAGAAGGTAATTAAACAAATGGGCCGAGAAGAGATTGGATTCATATAGGTGGTAATTAGATTGGATGATGGATACTTACATGTAGATGCTGTAATACATATATGGTGTGAATGATAGGATGCAATGATGGAAACAGCCAAAGAGAACATGCTTTCATTAAGCCATGTAACAATCCACTGACAATGTCCAACATTTCGATTGATGTGTGTAGATTCAATTTTCTTGCAAATTGGATGCTCTCGTTCCACTTATTTCTTTTCCTGCAAATCCTTCTCTTCTCGTTCGCATCAAGCTGCAAAGAAGGACAGCCAAAAATCGATCAGACATGGTTACAGAACTCGAATCAGCACTCTGTCTCCCGTGATCAATTGATTAGGCAAACGGAGGATAATTCAAGTTTCAATATATATAGAGAAGAATTTGTAAACAATTTCTCATAGGAAATTACGGTAGTGCAGAAACTCTGATCTCTCACAGGAAACTAATGGCACTCTTCACTGAGTTATTGAGTACAATATATAGAGAGAGGAATTTGTAAAAAAAATTCTCATGCAAAGATACTTATCCATATAAACATATGCTCAACTCAATAAAGAGATATATTGGAAGCTATCGTGGCAAGATACAAAGCAAGTGAAGAGATTTCAGTAAGGTGAATGGTGCTGATTACAATGCTATCTTGTCTCATGTTAAGAGAAGAATATAGATTAAATGTGCGGATTAGAAATAAGGATACTTCCATACATAGAGAATATGTATATACCCAACTGATGAATGCATTAGTACATAATCTCAAATATCAAGGAGACCAGTATTGGTGCTGCCAACACCATGGTTTTCCTTAATAATATAATATAAAAATTCAAAAGAGTCACAAACCTCGAAACTGCATCCCCTCTCTTCGTGTGGTCCCCTCTTTGAGGAGAGCCGTTGCAGCCCTCCTTAATAAAATTTACCAACTCCACTACACTATCTAAGCTTCCATCCACTTGTCTCTACCCATCTCTCTGTTCCTCCATTTCCTTCCCTTCCCCTTCCATATTCTTTGTCTTCTTCATCTCTGCTTCCCTCTCACCGGTAAAGAAACAACTCCCTTTCTCGTTTGTTGAAATGGCAGGAGGAGCTTCCGGAACTTGGCATCTTCTCGCATGAGCTCTGCATGTCCTCCTTCAGATATTCAGCAAGAAAGATAGCATATTTACTCCTCTTCCTAAGTCGGTTCCCATCATCCATCCTTAGTTTCTCCATCCAGTGGTTCATGAAGGTAATATTACTGTCATCCTGGTTTTCCAGTTCATTTTAGATGTCCCTCTGTGATTTTTTTTTCTGTTGATGGGTTCCTGCAGATGCCTATGCAAGTTACGAAATTGACAGGAATGGGTTTCTTATCTATTCTAAGATCTGCCTTGCCTTCTTTAGCTTGATCTTTACTGGTAATATATTAACATTTCCCTGGATTAGCCCGGATTCGTATACTATTTTCTCCAGAAATCTTTATATAAGTGAAGGACTGCTGATAATCTCACTGACAACCACATTTGCCTACACGAGTTGTTTACCGGTGGGTACTTAGTTCGCATTGTGAACGTTCTATTCTTAATCTGGTTACGGATTGTTTCGGATTAATTTGTTTCTTTCGCTTGTCGTGGTCGAATCAGCTCGGATGATCCGATCGTTTGTTGCAGTCAGAGCGACTGAAACGACTAAAACGGTCAGAAACAAAATTTGAAATTTGAAAAATGTAAACAGAAGGGTTATTTTGGTAAATTCGTGTTCCTGAACGTTTGCCTATCTGCCGAGTCCTCGTGGCCATAAAGACACATTAGGGCTTTATTCGAAATCTCGGGTGGATGGGCCCAACCAAATTCCAATTCAAAGTTCAACACTCAAATTTTGTTGCAGTGTAGGTCCCCTGCATATTTATACTTCACAAATAATCTCAGTACTCGTGTCAAGTAAAATAATATTGTCATTATTTTTAATTAAAAAATAGGGGTAGAGTTTAATCAAATAAAAAATGAGAAAGATTTTGTAACATCATAATCCCAAATATAGTACCACATGGAAAACTCACAAAGTGTGTGTGGTATATAAGTGGTGGAGATTACTACTTGACAACTTGGTCTTAAGCATTTTGGGTAAGTTGTCATGGCCAATTTTCCACGATAACGGACCGGGACCTAAGCCTGGGACGTTACAGATTTCTTCCGCTTTATATATGATCAGTTACATGTATCATTGCTCAAATCCTTTTTGAAAAATCCAACTGTTTTTACGCCGGCTCTTGGCTACAAGAGGGGTTTGAATCATAACCAATTGGATGTAGGCACACTGCACTACCATCAGTTCATGAAATGGGTACAATTTAATCAAATAAACTTAAAAAAAATAGAAGTTTCGTGCACACTGCACTACCATCAGTTCATGAAATGGGTACAATTTAATCAAATAAACTTAAAAAAAATAGAAGTTTCGTGATTCGGGAATAGAGTTGGCACCCCCAAATCTCCCCTATATTCAGACTTGTAGAACACTTGTGCCCGTATATTCTTAAAAAGTTCATATTCTAACAATTTTGTTAGTGCACTTATTCCCTTATTTTATCTTAATAGAAAGGTAAATTGTAAATTTCATAAGAATAGAGGACACAAGTTATTGCAAAAAGGTATGGGCATACTTGTAATTGAAAAATCTCGAAGAGATGCAAAGGTAAAAGACCCCTTATATTTATTTTTGACTCATTTGTTGTCTCATTAAATAGTGAAACTTTTTTTTACTATTGATAATTCCATCTTATTGACGACTTTAAGTATTATTTGAAAATAAATCTTCATTCGAAAATCATAAATTTCAATTCAGAGATAACTATGTAAATATACCCAACATATTAGCATTGTCACCGCATAAAAGGTACGAAAATATGGCACATATATTTAGGACACAAACATTGATAATATTATTGACATAATAAATTAATATTTTCTAGAAGACCGACATCTAATAATTTATTTATAGCTTGAGATAACAACTTACTGTATCAATAATGTTATCATTGTTAGTGTTGTAAATGCATGCTGCTTTTTATTGTAAATAATACATATATTTTAACACACTTGTATGATAAAATTGCTTACATTATATATATATATATATTTATTTATTTAAATTCAACTGTTAAATTGGATTATCGAGTAAAAATGATGGATATTTATTTAGAGATACAATAAATTTTCTATTCGAAAACAACATAGAAGCTCCCGCTTTTCATATTTTTAAATAATTATCACTAATCACTGGCTGGCTACCGGTAGGGATGGGCATTGGGTTGTGCCAGCCCTGCGCAACCCAAGCCCAATAATGGATTGGGTCGAGCCTGAGCCTTAAATGTCAGACCAAACATACTTTGGGCTGGGCTCAAATTTGGCCCGACCCAACCCTACCCAACCCAAGGCTCAACTCATCCGTGTGCCCGAGGAATGATCCGAAGTTGGCCCGAGGGTAAAGTCCAAGATCCAGCCCGAACATGGGCATGTGTCTTAGACAAGACGTTTTGCCTACTAAGGTATATTGTATACAATTGTTAAAGTACCGATATTTCTACTATTTAGCCATTGTTTTCTCATTGAAATATTACTACTGTGTAGCCATTGTTATTGATTCAAGATATGTGTAAACCTAGTTGTTCTGTAGACATCTTAGATTCTTATGCATGGTTTAATAGCTATTTTGACGTGGACATTCTTATGCTTGTAACTTCTTTTTTTATGCTTAATTTAGGGATGCATAATCCTTCTCTTGAATGTATAGCATGATCCATCATTTCCATATTTCTCGTGTTGTGGTTTTCATGACTAGGAAATGAACCAAGGTTTGAGCTGGTCCGGTCCAAGCCCGATCCAAAGGAAATGGGCCGGACCTAAATTTGGATCAAACAACACCAAAATCTACGGATCTAAGCCTGATCCAAGGTCTAAAATATTTAGATGGACTTGAACCTGGTCCCTTCAGACCCGACCCAACCTGACCATGCCCATCCCTAGCTACTGGATCGCGACTCTCTCACACACTGTCCAAACTTTATTCTTTGTTATCATATCTCAATCATCCTACCGACAGTTCCTATCTTCTTCCAGTTCAATCTTTTAATCTGAATATATTAATTAATCTTTCGAGATGATATTGATTTGATAGGTTGGACTAGGCTTGCACACCAACTTTTCCTAAATCAAAATTAAATTAACCTCGGTAATGTTATTATAAAACTATTTGAATAAAGCTGAACAAGATGTTCCAACAAATCAAACTTAAAGTTGAGAATAGATTAATCCCGTTTTCCACATCAAGTATGGGTATCGATGCAATTATTTCAAAAGATTGGGAAATATCGGCAAATTTGCCATACAAACTTTAACATCGAAGGTTCCCTCCTCCCAACGCTTCCTCTCATCTTCTTCCTCACTCACTCTCTTCCTTTCCCAATCTCACCTCACTCTCTGTTGATAATCACAGATCACCACCGACACCCTCTCATCAATGGTGGAACCGCAACCCTCCGACGCCGATGATGCCATTACCTGCTCCCCTGCCCACTGCCTCGCCTCCGCTCGGCAGCTGCTGCCGGCAGCGCTCGAGCAATCACGCCGCACCACCGGATTCAATGCACGTTGGAAGACCATAAACTCCAAGCTCGAACGTGTCCCAGCATGCCTCTCGGACCTCTCCAGCCATCCCTTATTCGCTAAGAACACGCTCTGCCTCGAGCAACTCCAGTCCATCTGTCGAACTCTGTCTGAAACTATCGAGCTCGCGGGTCGCTGCGTTGATGAAGATGCACCGAGGAGGTTCGGCAAGCTGCAGATGCAGAGTGATCTTGACGCCGTGATCGGGAAGCTCGACTTAAACCTCCGAGATTGTGCTCTGCTTCTCAAAACAGGTCTTCTCAGTGAAGTTGCAGTGGCGAACAGGTCCTCACCGGAGGATCCAGAGGTTGATAACGGCACCAACGTGCTCGAATTGCTCGCGAGACTTCAGATTGGGCACTTGGAAGCGAAGAACAGAGCTCTTGACGGAGTTCTCCAGCTGATCAAAGAAGACGAGAAGCGTGTATTACTCTCACTGGGGCGGAGCAACCTGACTGCCATGGTTCAGCTGCTCTCTGCGAGCTCTGCGAAAATCCGGGAGAAGGCGGTTCGCGTCGTTTGCCTCCTCGCCGAGCATGGGACGTTCGACAAGGCTCTGGACTCAGAGGGCGTGCTGCCTCCACTGATCAGGTTGGCAGAATCTGGAAGCCCGATCGCGAGAGAGAAAGCCGTGGTCGCAATACAGAGCATGTCTGCATCTGCAGGAACAGCGGAAGCGATCGCCGGTCACGGCGGCATTCGGTCGTTGATTGAGATCTGTAAAGCCGGCGACTCCGTCTCGCAATCTGCGGCTGCCGGTACCCTCAGGAACCTCTCGTTAGTTCCCGAGATACGCCAGAGCTTAGCGGACGAAGGCGCTCTACAGATGATGATCGATCTTCTGGGCAGTGGAATCGTGCTCGAATCGAAGGAATACGCTGCGGAATTCCTGCAGAATCTGACAGCAAACAACAACAGCCTGAGGCAGAGCGCGGTAAAAGAGGGCGCCATTCGAAGCCTGCTGAGCTACATAGATAGCTCGGCGCCGCACGAAGCGGCGGTCGGCGCCTTAAGGAATGTAATCAGCTTGGTTTCCTACGATCAACTGATCGATCTCGACGTAATTCCCCGACTGATGCATGTTTTAAAATGTGGGTCATTGGGCGCACAGCAGGCAGCGGCCTCGGCGATCTGCAGGATCTCGAACACCGTCGACGTGAAGCGCTTGGTGGGCGAGCTGGGTTGCCTACCGTTTCTGGTGACGATGCTGGAGGCAAAGACGAACTCGGCACGGGAGGTTGCGACACAGGCGCTGGCGAGCCTCGTGAGCTACCAGCTGAATGCGAGGGAGGCGAAGAAGGAGGACAAGTGCGTGCCCAACCTGGTGCAGCTGCTGGATCCGGGGCCGGGGAACAGCGCGAAGAAGTACGCGGTGGCGTGCCTGGTGGCGCTGTCGTCGAGCAAGAGGTGCAGGAAGCTGATGGTGGCCCATGGGGCGATGGGGTACCTGCGGAAGCTGTGCGAGATGGAGGTGCCGGGGGCGAGGAAGCTGCTGGAGAGGCTGGACAGGGGGAGGCTCAGGGCTCTTCTCTTCGGCAGGAAGTAGCAGTAATAATAACGTCTCTGCTGTTTCACGAGCTCCATGAAACAGATGGGTCTTATGTTCTAGTAATTGTCATCTGCATGTACATTAGCAGTGGATTTTGTATGTTTAATTCGCATCTGATGCAGTGAATGAGCTCTCTCTTGTTTTTTGCATCATACATCAGTAATGGAGAAATAAACATTTGAAAGAAAAAAACGTTAGTGATGTAAACAAATTTCATGGAATCCTCTCTCAAATTGTACCGCTGTGAAAAGTAAACTATGAGGAGTATTCAGAGTTGAAAGAAGGAGTACACCGGTGTACCCCAGCCCAATCCAGTCCAACCCAACAACCAAACAGGCCCTTAACCATGTTATTTTGTTGCATTGAAATGCTACTAGTAGGCACCCACAGGAAATATATTTGAGCAAGCAATTAAGATACATTCTTAGGGCATGTTCGTTTGGAGAATAGGCCCTGAAATAAGGGGCCTATTCTCCATCCGACACGGTTTTCCGTGGTACGGTTATTCCTCTTCATTTTATCTTATTTCATTCTTATTCCTATCTTTATCCCACCTTACCTACCTTTATTTCACCTTATTCTCCTTATTCCTATTCTCCAGCCGAACAAAGAATAGACCCTTATTCTCCTTATTCCCAATCCTTATTCCTGCTTCTTCCCGAACAGAACGGGCCCTTAGTTGCACAATCTTTCCCATGTGCGTGAAAAAACTACATATAAATTTGATGATTAAACGTAAACATGAGGGCATGCTACTTCATAGTTCATAGATAGCTTTCCTTGCATTTAAAAGTATGTTTAAGTTTATTCACGGTCCACGCCAATAATTGTTTTGTAATCAAACAAAAACTATAATCTTCACATGAAAAAGTAGTTTGATTACACTGAAGATGCTAGTTTTGTATCATGCATTTCACTATGCTACTTTGTACCATGCACTCTACCTTAGTACTTGACATAAGTGGAAAGAAGTTACTATTAACCAAAAGAAGTGTAAGGATTATATATTAATGAAGACAAATCTAAAAAGTATCTGAAATTTTCGTATCCAGTAAACCAAACATCGAAAATTATGTTCTTTTTCACTAAAAAATAGTAATAATTTTTATTATTACAAATGGTGAACCTAATAGAATCCAAAAATCTTATATGAAAAAAAAGCAATGAAACATGGAAAACGATACATAAAGATATGTATATAGATATACACAGTTGGATTTCGAGAAGTAAAGCAAAAATCTATCAAAAATCACACCAATAATTATAATGTCAAAATTTTAAGGAGTTTATCAATTATGCTCTTATGAAATATTGCAATTTCAGTTATGCCTGACCTTTTTTTAAGAAGCAGTTGTGGCCCCGACTTCTTCCCGTTCTATCACTTGTGCCCCTTTGTTACTTAAACCGTCATTGAGTTGAACTTAATAATGATTTAATCAAACCATGATATAATTAAGTGGGGGCATATCCGTAAAAAAATCATGCATCCCTGTTTCTCTCTTCCTCTCTCATCCTCACCCTCCAACCCTTCCTTCTCCTCTGACAACCACCTCCTCCTCCATCCCCTCCTCCTCCGACCACCTCCTCCGACAACCAACATCCATTGCGACCCCAACATATGTATCACCTCATGCATGTCTGTAGTTGCCTTGTTGACGTTTTGTTCTACCAGATTCGTGAATGGCAAGAAGTTGGGGTACCCACTCGTCCTCCGACAGGTTCATTCCATGTATCACCTCCTTGCAAGATCTTAACACCTAACTCAAACGTACCAATGAGAATGCTATTCCACGCATTTCAAAGGAGACTAATTGCAACCAAAGACAAAGCAGGTGAACGACCAACACTACTCACAATAGGTCAATGACAACGATCGAGATTCCTTGGACCAAAATCATTAAAAACCGCCGACCTGATAGATCTATGCAAAGTTCTCACCTTTCTCCAGCAACTTGCGCATGAACAAGCTCAGGATGAATCCAACGAGCCCCTCATAGTCCGTGAGCACCCCCCAAACAGCATCGAGCTCCGCGTCTACCCCAACTTTCGCCTCGATCCTCCTCCGATTCCTCCCAACCTTCTGGACTTCGATCTTGATTCCGACCAGGGAATCGAACTCGTTGATATGGATGATCTCCTCATTTTCTACACCAACGTCATCTGCAGACGGGGTAGGCACTCCGAGGAGGCAAAATGGCGGAGGAGATGAGGAGATTTGAGAGTTGTCGAGGAGATTGGGGATCTGGAGAAGGTTGGAGAGAGATTGGAGATATGATAAGGGTTCTGGGGAAGGTCGGTGGCGGGAAGAGTGCAAGAGGGGGGGGAAGCTCAGGGCAGAGGAGGCGGTGCGGGAGGGGGGAGAGCTCGGGGCGGAGGGAGGACTTAGGGTTGGGGGAAGGAGGAAGAGGATAAGGAATGAGGAAGAAGAGGGTGAAAGAATTACCTTCAGCCTTTATTTTTTATTTAATTCATATTATGTCTTCAAAGTTAACATCCGTTTTCATTGGGAATGAACGACAACTAACAAGAGGGGCACAAGTGGTAGAACAACAAGAAATCAAGGGTAGGGGTGCTAATTGAATTGAATCATTCGAATTCGATTGTGATTCGTTCGATTAAAATTTGAAAAAAGTTCGATTCGAAGTAATATGAATCGAATATGAATTTGACTTGTGGATTCGATTTCCAAATGAACCGAATCTGAATTAACATGAATTCGTTAGATAATAATTCGATTCGATACTTATATACATACATACATACATATGTAAACACATACATGTGCATTTACATATTATACACGTGCATATATACAAAAATATGTATGCACACAAACATACGTGTATGCATGCATGTGTGCATGTGCATATAATTATATCAAATAATGACGAAATATCAATATTACAAAATAGAGTAGAATATTAGTCAAGATGTCTAGTAAGAAAGAAAATATGTTTAAGAGTTTTATCCCAATTCCTCGCCTTACATTTGCTTCCATGTTCTCACATTCTCTACAACATCTTTTCTCTTTTCTTTTTCATTCTTTTTAAAAGATCTATCACTCCTAAGGAAGATAGTGGTTATGACCGAGCCAAAAATGGATCGACTTGACTCATTCCTCAGATGAGAAAGAAAGAGTACCTAGATCTGCATCTACTCATTTTCTTTCTAATGTAAACTAACTCCCCTTCTCCCTGCCCACCCCTTTTTTTGAGCAATCAGCACTCTCCTTCACGACTGTCATGGTTTGTGGTATATCAAAATATTCTTCCTCCGCCTTTTTGTTTTGTTAGTTATCCTTACAAGACAATCCATAAGTGAGGACTATCATTGTGAAGACATTGATCATCACCTGAATAATTTATAAATTACAAGTTCTTCTCACCATCATATTAGTTGTTCCTATGTATATTGAAAATCGTGTACGATTCATGACATTTGTTCTAAGATAATGATGATCACCATGATGCATGAGGTAATTTTATCGTGCTAAGTTATTTGTTGCTATCCTCGTTGTTTTAAATAATAAGACCAGTTTGTCTTAGTTTTCTATAGGAGCTTGGTCTTATGTTGCTTCAACATACAATAGTAAATAACCATAAAGACTAATAGGAAAGAACATATATTTAAGAGTTTTATCCATTTCCCTACCTTACATTTATTTTCATCTTCCCACATCCCTATCATATCTTTTCCATCCTCTTTTTCATTCTTTATCAAAGATCATCAACTATAAGGTAGATGGTAATGCTCCATTTTCTTGCACAGGAACATGATAACCATGTTATGTTGAGTTCCTTATTTACGTTTGTTGTGATTTTTGATATATCAAAAGTATTCCTCCTCTGCCTCGTTGTTCTATTGGTTATCCTTGCAAAACAATCCATGGTGATGTCTATCATTGTTAAGATGACATCGATAATAACCTGAATGGTTTACAAGTTCTTATCACCATCATGTTAGGTGTCATTGTGATAAAAATTATGATCATCCCATTTTAAGGACATAAAAATACCTCAGATAGTACCACAATCCGTTCTACATAAAATAATGTGTCGAACTACTTCAACAAGTCTACATGTGATGTATCTGGCATTTGATGTTCGTACAACAATATCTACGACACAACCCCTTTACATGCTAAATACCATGGAATTATATATGCAGTTAAAGAAAACCACACGCATAAGTTGCTTTGAATTGGTAAATCAATCATTTGTCCTTGCAGGTCTGACATTAATCCTTTCATTCCTACAAATTAGTGTACATGATATGCATTTCCTCTAGACCATGAAAGGGATATTAAATAGACTAAAATGGTGGGGTTGATCACTTGAAAATTAGGATTAATATCTTGTCTCACATATTCACTCGTAGCTATATTTAAAATCGTGTATGATTCATGACTTTTGTTTTAAGATAATATTGATCACCATGATGCATGAATTGATTTTATCATACTAAGTTATTTGTTGTTATTCTCGTTATTTCAAATAATAAGACCGATATGTATTCATTTTCTATAAGTGTTTGGTCTTATTTTGCGTCAACATACAATGGTAAATATAAGGTATTTAACTTTTTGTTAATAATATTATATACCTTTCATGAGATTTATATAATTATATATACATATATCATCATAGAAAAAAGAGCAAAGCAAAAGATATACAATATCTGTAAAACATATGTATTTTTATTCACTATATATTATCTGTTGGGTATCTTCCTTTATTATATAGCTTTTCAACTGATCTTGAAAATCTCTAGTAGAAAAACAAAAACATAAAATACAACCTTTAAAAATATTATATTATTTATATAAATAATTATAGTTGAGTTGACATTTCAAATTCGAAACAAAATGAATCGAATTTGAATATTTGAAACTCATAATGAATCGAATTTGAATTCAACTTAGCAAATTTGTTTAAAATTCGATTCGAATTCGGATTCGAAAATTTTAAAATGAATCGAATATGAATCCAGGTGGATTCGAAGGTATTCGATTCGATTATCACCCCTAATCGAGGGTACGACTGATATTCTCAAAAAGGGAAGGGTATAACTGAAATTACAATATCTCGGAGGGACACAACTGATAAAAAAACAAAATTTAAAGATCTATTTTTTTCTAATGATTATAAACTTTAATATGTATATAAAAATCATTAATATCCAAAATCTATCTCTCTGCTCTTTTGATTATTGTCGTAGTTTTCAGTCTTAATAATATTAAAGTCTGATTCTTTTTAAAATGAGATTTAATTTGCTGAAACGTTGATTGAACCTTTGACCACTAAGATAAAATAGGAAATGACATTGGATATGAGCATAATTTGGAGGACATGTAGAACATTAACAAAAAAATCAATCTATGAGGTTGGATGTTTGGAAACAAATTCAATCTATAAGATGATACTACAATAATACTGTAATTGATTGACCCTAATATTTAGAAGGTATTTTTTTTATGAAAATACACATATAAATGTATACTCTAATATAAATAATCTCTACAAACAATGTATTTGTAGAAAAGTACTTACAAAACTCTTCATATCACCGAAATAAACATATATTGATGTGATATTAAGTAATACCAATATATTTAATATTTTTAAATAAGCAACATTGTACTATTCTTTACATATATGAATGCAAAAAATATAGATACATATACCCTTTCCTTATCATATGTGTTACACATATTTTGGCATGTGTATCTATACATCTATTTTAAAATAGATGCAAATACAAATAGGTTGCAAACATGCGGATATATATAGGTGCTATCATATTCGTGTCTCGTCTAAAATCTAGATACGACTATATAAACAAATATCTTGTGAATAGTAAAAATCATTAAGTATCCCCTTAAACTAACCATAATTGATAGATGAAAATTGCATAACTACACATAAAACAAACTAAAATAAATTAGTATGCTAATTGATATAACTTGTGAAATAAATAAATAATTATATTAAATATATATTTTTTCTGCATTTAAAAGTGATCCAAAAATACAATATATCATGTGTATTCATGTATCATATTTAGACATATGCATACACAAATAGATAGATGTCCAGATTCGGTAATACATACATTCATCTCTATACACAAGAAAAATATGTAACCATATCCGTTTTCATATCCTAAAAAATGAAAGAGATGTCCATGTATATTTAAAAAGAAAATAAAAAGAAATATCTATATCAATACCATATACACTAAAATAAAAAATCATATCCATAATCGGTTATAAAAGGATATGATGATGGACATATACGGATGTATAGTATCCGTTTATGCACAACATTATAAATGTTAATCATTGGTTATTGTATTTAGATTATATATATATATATAGAGAGAGAGAGAGAGAGGTTTTTTTGTTGAGATATGGATGACAGGAGCGAGCTATTATATATAGCATGCAAATTAGTATCTACATGGTATTATATTTAAACAGATATATGGATTTTGATTGGGAGCCGGAGCAAGCCCCCACCTGCCACCCCTTCACTGCCTCCAAAATATAGGGCTTTTATACCGACATCAATGGTTTAGTGGCACATTTTTCCCTTTTCAGAAAATGTCTACTCATGTTCAATATAATTTATGACCTTAAAATATGTTGGATGAGTTTCACGAATGTTGTATGATGTCGTGAAAAAGAAAATAAGGACAGAGAGCTAATTAGACTGAAAATTTCATTGCTTAATTTTCATGAAAAATCATCCTAAATAGATACCTTTTTAATCACAATCATCTTTTTAACATTTACCCCTTGGGGTTTTGTCGCTAATTTACATGAAAAGGCAATTGAAATGTTGATCACCAATCCATTGTTAACGTGTACCTACAAATGATGTGTTACTGCCAAGGTTATAAAAACTGGATCGGACATTGAATCGGTTAGTCTTCGGTTTGGCCCAATCGGGTCGGACCGTCGGTCCAAACCGGTCGGACCGGTGATGATGTCAACATGACGTCATCATTCATGTCGACTCGGAGAAAACCGGACCGGACTTAATTTACTGGTCGGACCGGTCGAACCGATTTTTTGAACCAATAAAACCATATAGATATATGTAAATATGTATTTATATATCAATGAAATTATTATTTAAAATGTCTACTCTTTTAATATAAAAACGTGATTGTCTATTTTGAATAAAACTCTACAAAGTTAGTCACATTTTCTAGCATTATATATGAATATAATATTGTAATAATTTATTTATAGTTGCTTCTAAAAAGTTACCCCAAGAAAGTAATGGCACAAGTTATATTCTAAAAAAGAGAGGGACATAACTGAAATTATAGAATTTAAGAATGGTACAAGTGATAAAAACCCTATTATTTCATTATAAACCTTTATTTTTTAAAAATATACTAAACCATCAAATCCGGGTCAATCCGGATCAACCCGGTCCAACCGCCCGGGTCAACCCGGTCCGACCACCGATCTAACCCGATTTTTTATTTTCTTTTTATTAAAAAATTAATTATCTAAAACCGGCCAAATCGACCGGGTCGGGGCCGGTTCCCGGTCCAACCGATCCGACGGGCCGGTCCGGTCCGCTTTTTAAACCCTGGGCTACTGCCCGCTAAAAACCCCGCAGTTCTTGGACCGTTCCCGCTCCTCCTCTGCGCCACCGCCGTCCTCCGCCACAACCACAACAACCGCCAAACTACATGGCCTCCGACCTCCACACCACCACCCTCCTGCAGAGAATCACCGTCGACTACACCCCGGATGCCTGCCACTAATCTTCCGATCTCCACGAGATCCGCCTCACCTTCGACCACCGCGGCGGTACCCCCTGAAGCTCCCACCACCGCCTCCTCCACGGCACCTTTTACGCCCTCATCCACTGCCCTCAGGCCAACACCAGCTGGCATCAACTTCAACCTCTACCTCTCCTCTCTCGAGGGCCACACCTCCCAGGATGAGATCGACTTCGAGTTCCTCAGCAGAGACAAGACCATCGTTCAGACCAACTACTTCGTCGATGGCGTCGGCGGGAAGGAGGTGTCGGTGGACGGGAAATGACGAGGAGGGAGGAGAAGAGGAAGAGCTTCCCTCGGAAGCCCATGTTCAAGGATTGGCTATCAAGATCAATGAGCCGAGCCGAGCACCGGCTCGGACACTACAAGTCCAGCTGGGCTCGGGCTCGGGCTCATTCGAGCCTCGTCGAGCTGGCTCAAGCTCGGACTCGGTGATCTCAAGCCTCTTATCGAGCCAGCTCGGGCTCGATAAGGCTCAAGCCGAGCTCATTATTAAGCATGATCCGGGCTTGAGCCAAGTCTGGCCATCAAGGAAAATGGAATTTTTTTGTATAAAAATGTGGTGTCTAGGATTGAACCCATAACCTCTTCATAGAATCTATCTTCCTTACCAGTAGGTTACTATCTAAATTACATTTTAAAAGCTAAGTTGTATTATATATTATAACATTCTTTTGTTAATAAAAAATACTAATTTGCTAATTATAATCTAGAAAAATATAAATATGGTTATAGCTATATGTTCATTAGGAAAACATAATATTGACGGCACGTTGGTGAATAATACATATTATCAAATATATTCTTATATGAAGACATAAAAACATGAGATCGCAATTAAGTCTAAAATATAATATATTTATATATATGGAACATTACCACGATGGAATTCACATTCACATATGGACATGTATGGTTCTAAGGTACCCACGAAACAAAATTACGTCGATCTATAATTTGGTTGGCTATAGTATACATATTTAATTACTACCTACGCAGATAGATACAACTATAGATATAGGTACCGATTGTTGAATATGCAATTTATATTGTATGTGTATTATATAAATATATAACTATAAATATTGTATATCCATAAATATTCCTTACCGAGCCCCTTATTGAGTTATCGAGCTGAGCATGGCTTAGTTCAAGCTCGGCTCGTTAAGCTATCGAGCTCAAAATTCTTGCTCGGGTTCAGTTCAATACATGTTCTTGTACGTGTTTGTGTTGGACGCAAGCTATGTGGACAGGGAACTGTGTAGGGGAGGACGCCACGTAGGTGTGTTGGTAAAAGGAGTGTGTGTGTCGATCATGGTATAAAAAATTTAGCCTCGAGACGGTCGAGGTGTGTGCCTTGAGGCGAGGCGGTCCTTTTTAGTCTTGGGTCATACGCCTCGGTCTAGTCCAGTGAGGTGTGCGTCTCAGGAGGCTGAGGTGTTCTTCCTTGAGGCGGTAGAGGTGTTTTTACTTTTTTGAGGTATTTTTTATGATTTTAGTGATATTATTTGGTAGTTTGAGAAGTTTATAAATATCAGCTTCTTTAATATAATTATTATATGACATAAATGCCTAAATTCTATACTTCTTTCGTGCCTTTGATTTCATATTACTATTATTTATGTCCAACTATTTCTCAAAATATTACTATTTTTCTTTCAATGAATTCATAAATATCAAATCCAACAATACTCGTAAATTTAATGAACTTCGTAATATATCAAGCAAAACGAAAAAGATAGGGTTCTCGATTTATCATACTTCCATATATTATATGTTTGACATATATATAAATTGCTTTGATGTATATTCAATCGTACTTTTAATTATAGCAGTATTACAAATGTTTGCTCAAAATGGATAGGATTTACGGTTTCTCGTGTAGTCGTATATTATATGTTAGACACGTAAAATAAATTTTTTCGATGTATATTTAATCGTACTTTTAATTACTATAATATTTCAAAAATAGATATGTATTCTTTAATTCTTTCACAATATTTATAGACAATGAATGCCTCTTTGATTGGATGAAAATGTATAAAAAGAGATATGATGTTGTTCTATCTTCTATTTTGATGTTCTTATCTCTATTATTTCATCATATTTTATAGTGTTAAGTATAATATATTGAGCAAAGAACATATAATTAAATTGTCATATATATATATATATAATTATAGTTTTCAACATATTCTTCTCTATAAATGGAGGTGTACACCTTGATTCTGAGGAAACCACCCCGTTCTGTCTTTCGTTCTTTCAAACCTTGGTGCCGATGGAAACTGATGTGGTGGAGTGAGGGTCACTACAAGGAAAATAAATTATAGCTACAAAACTAGGTCCACGGATATGGGGCTTGTGGCCACATAATTGAGCTTTGGACACAACGCGTCGTAGCTTGTAGTCGTAGCTACATGTCTTGTCGCGAGAGTTCTCTAGCCACGAATATGTCGTGGCCACTACAAGCAGCCACATAAGTTGTCATGGTCACATCTCTTGCATGAATGTCTTCCTTACTTATTTGAAGATTTTGGCCACGAAATTGTAACTACGAGAAACTAATGGCAACGCAATTATCGTGACCACAAGTTTTCATATACACATTTTGTGACGACAACTCATTTTTCCTGTAATGGATGGAGAAAGGTTGGTGATTCTGGAGTCTTTGATGGATCCGTGGAGTTGGGTTGTTGTCAATATCTAATTACCTTTTCCGAGGTTCCCCGAGATCTCGTGTGTTAGGTTGCCGTTTGCTCTTCTCTATCTCTGTTTCTCATGGTTGTTCTTGTTCGCGTGCGTGATAATGGCAGATGATTTATTTCGGTAGTTGTATTTTCTTTTGGGGATTTTTACCCGGCAGATCCTGTAATCTTTTGCAATTACCACCACGACCTTTGAAATATCGATATTCCTCCCTCGACCCCATAAACTTGCTCCGTCTTACCCCACAGACCTTGCCGTTAAATTGACACATCTTGAACTAACTTGAGTGAGTTAAAACCGAGTTAATCGAACCATACAAAATCTAACGGTTGAAATTCTTCTTCTCTTCCTATTTCCTTCTTCTATCGTCTTCTTCATCTTCACGGGCGACCGGGCTGAGCCTGCAGAGGTCGACCAGGGCTTGCAGAGGTTCAACAAGGGGTGTAGTGGTCTACCGGGTTGCTTGCAGAGATCGACCGGGGGAAGTGGAGTGGTTGACTTGCAGAGGTGGTGCGCGCGGGGGTGCATCGGCCACAAGGGGTTGTCGATGGAGCATGGCTGGACGCAGGCAGGGGGGACTGCACACGAAGCGAGGGTGACTGGAGGCGATGGCGAGGTGCAAGCGTTGACTCTAGTTCGCTAGGTGGTCCTTGATGCAGAGGTTGGCGGTGGCTGACGTGGAGTTGCGGCGACGGAATGGCGCACATGCGGTGAGATCAAGATGGAAGTGTGGAGTGGTGATGGTGATAGGCGCCCGGGGGCTTTGAGCATGGCGACGGCAGGGGGTTTGGGGTGGGGGGGGGGGGGGGGGGTTCGACTACGGCGGCGGCGGGAATGTTCGATCAGAGCGACAGGGGTGACCTCGAGCGGGGCGGAGGGGGGGGGGGGTTCGACCACGGTGGCGGCGGGGGATTGGGGGGAGTGTTCGATCAGGGCGACAGGGGTGACCTCGAGCGGGGCACAGAGGGGGTGCTTTGAGCATGGCGGTGGCGGGGGATTGGGGTCTTCAAGCAGGCGGCTGGGGGGGTCCTGCGGGGCTGGGGTGGTCTTCGAGCTTCCAGGCGGGGCACCGGCGGCGGGGGCGGGGCTTTGACCATGGCGTTGGCAGGGGGCTGGGGGGTCTTCGGCAGGGGGCAGGGGGTCCTCGACCAGGGTTGGGGTGGTCTTCGAGCTGCCAGGCAGGGGGTCAGCGGGGGAGGGGGGGCTTCGACCGATGGCCGGGGAGGTCCGACCTGGAGGGGGGCGGGGGAAGCTGGAGGTGGAGGGTGGGAGGGAATGGCACTTGCCGTAAATTTGATAAATAAAAGGGGTATCATGTAAAGAAGATAACGGAATCTGGTCACTTTTAACGGGGCAAATGGATGGGAGTTAACCATAGGGTCTGTGGGATAAGGGTTAGCAAATTTACGGGGTCGAGAGAGGAATTATGATGTTTCAGAAGTCGTGGCGGTAATTGCAAAAGATTACAGGGTCTGCCGGGTAAAAATCCCTTTCTTTTGTAGATTAATTATATGTGGTTTGCTTTGTCTGCACACGCAAAAAAAATTCGTATAATTGTGGTTTTGCATGGACTTTGTGTAGTGGAGCTCCGGGATCTGCGAAGGCAGGCTGAGTTATCTCTTGTCACTAAGATGCTTCTAGTTGACGATTATGTATCTAAATGGAGATTAGCAGCATGTTAGTGTGACTAGTTGTGTGTTGCTGATAGGGATGCAAATGATCGGATACGGATATATGTATTATTGTATCTTTATCCGTTTTTTAATACGAATACAGATGCTAATACAGATATTGACAGATATTAAAAGTTTAAAACTATCTTACCATATCCTAAAAAAACAGATACGAATGTAAAATGGATACTAATTGTACAAGAGTAATGTTAGAAATACTCTATAAAATCGACAAAATATATAAGAATTGGATGGAAAACACGGGATATTAATTTACTAAATGTGTTTGTATCTTAAAAATTGTATAAATATGGTAAAAGGAGGCAGAGAATTATGTTATATATGGTTAAAAATAAATTTATGACTATATTTATATACAAACACGAAGATACGTTCACGGATGTTTGCGGATATCAAAATGATATCCATATCCGTATCCATTTTAAAACGGATACGGATACGGATACGGATGTCAAATATGTATAAAACGGATACGGTGACAGATCGGATACAGATATATCTGTATCCGTTTGCATCCCTAGTTGCTTATTGCAGTCGATTCATCGGAATTATGCTTATGATAAAGGACAATTGGATATCAGTTGTGTCTCGAATAAAGCTGTGTAGTTATGCTTTGCTCCTCCATCGGGCTAGTGTTGTTATATCAGCTACTTATCTGCTCCAAAAAGAAAGAAAAGAAAAATAGAATATGGCTCGATGTTGGGTTGAAAAGTTGTAATTTGCCAATTAATTAGGACAAGAAGTTCAAGGTTTGATTCATCCAAGATTGCAAAGAGGTTGCTTGCTTAATCACAGATCTCCAAGAGTCGAGAGCTTCTTTCTTGGCCCATGTTGTGGTTCCTCCGCCATAGATGATAGGCCTACCCAGGATTGCGATTCCCTCCTTTCCTGTGAGCAAGATCTACTGCACATCCCACGATAACATGGTGCTCTTGTCCCGGAAAATATATGCATTCAATGGTAGCAATGGTAGCAATGTGAAGATTGGATCGTCTGTTGTAGCCCTTGCTGCAGCAGAGTCGGTTGCAGGTACTGGAGCTATTCGATCTTGATCGAGCTGTAGGGGCGGAGCAGTGCTTGCGATTGGCCCGACAGCAGCAAAAGATGAAGTATGCATAAGCATTAATGAAGGGTATATTTACACATATATCCCAGTCAATCAAGGTAAAGTACTATGAAGGAGTACGTCGTCTTTGACCCATCCCGATCCATTATTACAAGGTCATTAGTCGTCGACTCATCCCGTTTTAATGGAAAATCTGTCCCAACGGAACTTGAATTATTTGAATAGGTTATGGTGCCCCCGTAGATATTCATCGAATCTAATGTCGGCTCTAATTTTCTTTGGGGATATTTACACCAGTAACTTTGAGTAGTTTCGCAATTAACCAAGGAACCTTCGACAATTCATAATTACATCCAGGATCCTGAATAGTACTTAACTCTTACATAACATAATCCTGACTAATTTCTTAATCACTTACATAACCCTGAGGAGTAACTTCTATCCGTTTCTCTGTTAATTGTGACGAAATACGTTCTATAATCCATATTTGAGTTCAATGTATTTACAATAAACACCACTCCTTCCCTTCCCTCTTCCTCGAACCTCCCACCCCAACCGCACCCTGAATATCCTAACTAGTAGTTGTTGTTGCTATTGTTGCTCATTAGAGGGGAGGGGAAGGGGAGTTGCTACTACTCGCGTGAGGGGAGGGAAGGTGGTCGGCGTTGGGGGTGGTTGTGGAGGCGGAAAGGGAGAGGGAGGTGGTTGGCAAGGGTGTTGGAGGAGGAAGGGGAGGTGCTCGGCAGAGGGAGCGAGGATGCTAGAGGAGAAAGGGGAGGCAGTCGGTGCCGGGGAGGGGGACTTATTCAAGGTTGTGGATTCAATTGGGAATCAAATCCACAAGTTAAATTCAAATTCTGGTTATTTTGGTTTGAATCAAATTTTTCTGAATTTTTATCGAACAAATCCTATTTAATTCGAGTAAGCTCGTGTTTTACTTCAGTCGTCTGGTCGAGATAATGAACTAAAATAACATAAGGTTGCAGATGTAAAATGACGCATTTATTAAAGGTCTCGTCTGTATGAATTATCAAGGATTTCTATGTAATTACAAAACTACTCAAGCTAAGGTCATGTGTGTAAATATCCCTTTTCTTTATGTTCAACTCTACAAATCATGCAATTCTCTTTAAACAATGGCATATTCCAAATATTATTGATTTGACCCGTTCTAGTGGTTATCCGATTTTAAAGGATACTTATTTGAATGGACCACAAATACCTGCACATAAAGTAAAAAGGCCGAGCCCAACCTGAATCGAATTTATATATGGGCCGGGAATGCGTCCCCATGCTAAAATTTAACAAGTAATTGTTGCTGCATAGTAATTTCATAAAGTTTAGTATAGTTTTTCTTCATTTAATTGGATAACAGATATATCATTCCTAATATTCTTGAAAAATTTCCGTTCTTTATGTGGATACTTAAACACTATTTTTAATCTTACCATTCAACTCCGTGTGAAAATAAGTGGGGTGGGATAAGTCTGGCCCAAACCTAGGCCGGACCACGCGAGCCTCGAAGCGGGGGCTCGGGTCCAGGTCCTCGATTTAGTCAAAAAG
This sequence comes from Ottelia alismoides, assembly GCA_037367405.1. NCBI lineage: Eukaryota > Viridiplantae > Streptophyta > Magnoliopsida > Alismatales > Hydrocharitaceae > Ottelia > Ottelia alismoides. The sequence continues at coordinate 159,976 of JAZKJV010011196.1, read as the reverse complement.
TAGATCTCTACGAGCCCGTTTGATTGGGGGTTACCCTCAATTTGAGCGGATTACCCCTCAAATCCCACATTCCTAACCCACTATAGTTGAGCCCACTCCCTTCCCAAAAAAATATGTATACCATCGTATCATCTAAAAATCATAAAATACTCAACTTCTACTAACTATTTTAAACTTCAATACAATCACATTACAACTACCCATTTTTTCATATTTCCTTGCAATCATACTATAATAACTACCAACTTCTTCAAATTTTAATACAATCACATCGCAGAAACTCTCATAGCCTTTAACCCACAAATCAAACACACTAATATATAAACGGGTTATGCTCTCCCGGATAACCCACCAACCAAAAGCATCACTGATTACCATTCCGCACAATAAAGTATAAACACATAAACAACACTGGAAAATCATAACCCAGCAGAATCTCAATATAGTTCCAACATCTTTGTGATGCTATCACTGAAAGCAAAAACAGAGATGGAACAATTGTTGTTCCCCAAAAAACAAAGACGAGTGCTTTCCTCAGCACCAGACTAACCCCCCGCTGAAAAAACAAGAACAATCATACCTACTTCCCCGTCGAGTCCCTGCGGCAAGATCTCACCGCAGCCGATCTCACCGCCGCCCTTTTCACCGGCCCAACAGCGCTCTTTATCGGCGTCGTGTAGCTCCCGATATCTTTCAATTCCTTGATGCTCTTCACGGAAGACCTCAGGCCGTAAGACCGGACCACTGACGACTCCACCGGCGCGGACTTGCGCACGCTCTCGGACCTCTTCACCGTCTTCTTCAACCCCGAGTTGCACACTCCAAGATCCCACTGCCTCCTCTCCTCCGCTTCCACCTCTCCTTTCCTCCTCTTCAGCCTCTCGTTCCTTCTAGTTGTGTACAGATCGTACATCCTCCCTCTCTCAAACATGGACCCACCCAAGGAAGCCCTCCCGGCAACGATTCCATCGGAAAGGCCAAACTGCTCCTTCGCGCTTCTTGCAATGGCCTGCAGCTCGGAAGTTAATGAGAGGTACTCAGCACGAAGGGTCGAGTCGTCGAGGACCATCGGTTGGTCTTGAACCGCAACCGATCTAGCGGCGGGGCCTGTGAGGGAATCGGAGATCAGAGAAAGTAAATCAATAATTCTAAGGTTTGATCTAGATCGAGTTATACCTTGGGGCGTCCTGCAGGAGACGTCAGGCCTCGGGACGCGGCGAGGACGGAGACGGCGAGGGGACAACGGCAGCGGGGGCCTCCGGTCCATTACACAATCTGTGAAGATGAGAGGATGGAACTTGGGTTTTGATAAAACAGAGATGAAGGTAGTAAAGAGGGAAACGACGTACCTTTTGATCGGAAATTGGCGGCGGTTGCCTGAGAGATGTGTGTGTGCGTGGTTTGTGGGGATGAAGGGGCTAATATAATATATTAGGATATAGGTTTGACAGTTTTAACGGCTAGTTTTTTGAAATGAACGGCCGTGATTGGGAGTTGTCTGAAGGGGAGGATTTGATGCGGTTCACACGCGCACGTGCACGTGCACACACACACAATGTTAGGAAGGGGAGGTTTCAGGGGAAGAGGATCTATTTTTTAAAATTCTGATTCCGAAAACTAATTGTATAGATTGAATTTTAAATTAATGTTCTACATATCCTTCAAATTTCATTCAAATTATACCTTATTTGTTATTTCATCTAATAGTCAAACATTTGGTCAAGATTTAAGCAATTTAAATTCCATTTAAAAAATCCAAATCTTAAATTATTACGATAAAATAGCAAATAAGCTCGGATTTAAGCAAAATTTAGAGGATGGGTAGAGCATTAATCTATGCTTCAATCTATAAGGTTAGATTTTGAAATCAAAATCACAAAAAAGTTAAGATGTGTCTGTTATTAATTATAACACCTTTATTGTAATCCTCTCTACTATAATTCTGAAACTTGAAAAAAATGGAGAAATAGATTACAACATCTCTGTTGTAATCCTCTCTACAACACAACAGAGGGTCCTCTTCCAAGTTTTGGGATCTATTATTGATACAACAACAACAAAGCCTTTTTCCCACAATTAAGTAGGGTCGGTTACATGGATTCTTTGCCTCCATTCAGATCTATCTTGGGCCAATCCCGAACTTATATCCACAAAACTAAGATCCCTTCGTATGATCTATTTCTGACACTTCTTGGGCTGTCTTCGCCCTCTCCTAACCGGCTCAACATCCCAACACTCGTATCTCCAAACGGGTGCATCAACTGATCTATTATTGATCAAATTATTAAATATATTTTTTTGATCTTTCTATTTAGCTCACTTAAATGGGTTAATATTTAAGCATATGTGCGTACATTTTTAATGATAAGGGTTAAAACCCTAGAAGACGTTCTTGAACCAGATTTTAAAAAGCACTATCAAATGGAATAATGGTATGATATAAGATTTGAACATACAACCTCTTTCTAGGAGCCTAATCTATCGTTTACGCGAACTTGCATTATAGAATTGAGTTATCAAGTTGAATAATGCAAACTCGGTTCTTTTATGACTATTGAACTGAAATCATGACAAACTCTACTCAACAAGCTTTGTCGAGCCCAAACTCGTGAGATATTAACAAGCTGAGCTTGCATCAAGTTCATCAAGATTGAGCTTTCCTGACACCCGTAATTAGTGATTCGATGTCTTTTAAATTTTCATATCTCGATATCGACATTGTTGGATTCTACGGTGGACCATATGTCATCCTTTTCACTTGTTCAAGAATGGATCCATGAATAGTTGTTGCATTTTAAGATGTTAGATTCTGTAATTTTCATAGGAAACATGTCTTCAAAGAATGTAGCATCAAGAAGTTTTACAACAGTATTGATATTAATATCGAATACATCAGATTTGATTATGAAAATTTGCAAAAGTAGTTGTTTGAAACATAACGAGAAAAACCAATGTTCTAGGACTAAGTTTATTTTCTTTGTGCTTCCAGCTTATCCTTAAACAAGACAGTCCCCACTTTGAGGTATTTGAGACTTGATGCTTTGTGAAACTACATTTACTTTTTTAAGTCAAAAGGGGTGATCACTCTTCAAAATGGAGTTCGACCACAGGCCTAAACTAGGCATTAGACGGGGCAATCAAAATATAGACTGACCAGGGGTATGATACAGGCGGCTTTCCGCTAAAGGCTCTCATTTGACCTTTTTTATAGTCTAGTCGGGAAAGAGTCCTTCCTCACGAAGAAGCCATTCCCACACGAAGAAGCCATTCCTCACAAAGAAGCCATCTCACTAGAGCTCGGGTCGCATCCCCATAAAATAAGACCTACCTCTAGGGGAATATATTCTTACAAAAGTACCTCACATGAGGCGTAACTCGAGAAGAGTCTTAGTATGAGAAATAATATTTTGTACATAAAAACAGTCAGACGCAAAACCGACCCATTCTTTGCTAATCATAAGGCCCAAATCAATGTGAAAGGGAAATGTAATAGCTCATCAAATGCACATTGTCTATCGTTGTAAACTGAGTTCCAGAAGATCTCCAGATTTTCAGAAATAAGCCAATTTATTCCCAATAGAATCAAGAAGCTCCAGACGTTCCTCCATTTGTTGATCAGAGAAGCCTGCACCATAGACGTCATCCACGTGTCATTGTCCCAAACAATCGACGTATCATCGCCTCACAATCCGCATACAATGCAAAACCACTATCTCTTGATAATACTAAAGCTGGTTTTTCCCGGCATATATTAACACGTGGATGGGTTGTTTGCTTTTCTTGTATCTTTAGCAAGGTAGATTGACGCGTGCACCTCTCCCCTAGGGTTGGGCATGGGCCGGGCTCGGGCCAGGTTCGTCTTGGCCCGGCCCAAGCCCATTTTAGAATATAGGCTAATGGGTCGGGCCTAGGTCCATTTTATTTTCAAAAATTAGGCCCAAACCCGACCCAAACAAAATGGGTCGGGTTCGGGTCGGGCCGGCCCAATTTAACACCTATGTATACCAATATCATGTCTTCCATTCTTCTTGCATTTGTGTGGTTGTTTCTTATGCATGTGTGCATGTTTTAAACTATAAAGCATGCTAACTAATTTGTGATTTTAACATTAGTTGTATGTTGGAAATACAAATGTGGTAAAAATATGGCGACCTAAACCACTATTCAATTTACCATTACATATTCTATTGTAGATGCAGGCACTATGATCCAATACAGATTGGTTACTTAAAGTTGTACATATTGTAACACTTGAGGACACATATTCCATTCTTGCATATTTAATATAATAATCTTGTATATTAATGTAATAATATCTTCAATCTACTAATGGATATGATTATTAATGTGTCTAAGCATTTATTCTACACTCAATAAGGATATTAAAGTTAGAACATGGTATTTAGAATGAACATGAATATAATTGATATAATTATACGGTACTAGATATGAATATACTTGCTTTAGAATGGGACGGGCTATCGGGCTAATGGGTTTGGGCCTTCCCAGGACCAAACCCGGCCCGATAATCAATATGGGCTCATTTTAGGGCCCACGGCCCGCCCATTAAATTTCGAGTTCGGGTTTGGGTCAGGTTATACGGGTCGGGTTTTGGGCCGGGTCGGGCCGGCCCAGCCCAATGCCCAACCCTACCTCTACTCCTTTCTATCATATGTGCCGTGCAATACTGGTGAGGGAACGTTCTGCTTGCCTTATTCCACATGTCACGCTCACCATCTCCAATGACACCTCTCATCCCCCTCTTCTCTCTTTCTCTCTACTCCCAACGAGAGGAGCTATGTATCCCCGGTCCAGAATCATCTCCCACCTCCCATGCACCTACTCTTTGCTTTCTCCGACTCAAAGGCCTTCTCCTCCGACTATGTTAACGTCTTCCTCTCTCGCCCATCTCAAACCTTCACCTCCCATCGCGGCCTTAGGAAGGAGGACGATAAAGATAAAGCTCGAAGTTCTGTTTTGTGGTTAATCGAAAATGAGAGAGTTGTATTTTGCTCTTGACAATTTCGTACACCGTCAACCAACAACGTTGGAGTACTTATCCACGAGAATGACCTCGACGGGTTGGTTTGTGAGGGAGGCCGAGGTGAGCGATGGCAATAGAAGAGAGGAAGAAGGAGGAATGTGGCTTGATGATGCGTCCACTAGAGACCACCATACACTTCATTGTTGCCTCCCATGGCGGAGTACGAGAGCTTCAAGAGGCGGTGACGTGCTTCTTGTAGATATGAATATAATTTTGGTGTGCTATTTCAAGAACAACATAATTACTAATTTTTTCTTTTAACATGAAGTTGAGGTTCATTTGTGGTGCACGATTCAAAGTTCTCTACTTGGGTTACCATCATTTCTAAAACTTTAGATCCATAATAAATAAATAATAATATTATTATTTTAAATACTTATATCGTGCTTCCTAATTTAAAAAAGGCTTTGCGGATATGATCATAAATAATTTTAAAAAAGTGTATAACTCAATTGTTTATAAATATTATAAATTTACTCTTATTTATATTTGTAATGCGATGATCGAAAATATGTGAAAGTTATTTTATTATAAGAATTTGCTCCTATAAAATAAAAGGCCGGTCAAGTTAAGATGCTTTCTAGTGATCATGTTGCAGCATTTTTTTTTGTTTTTAGTGTGGATATTCTTTATATTCCGAGGGAGAAATTCCATGTGACCAAAGGGGATGAGGACTCAGTGTAGGTATAGTGTATACAATATTTGTGCATGCGTGTATTAGTTTTGGATTCCGGTGAACTTCAAATTCATGAATACACATGTAATATGTAACGTCCCGGGTTTAGGTCTTCGGTCCGTTATCAAAGCATTACTGGTCCTGACAATCTTCTGGGATCGGGCCCATACGAACCCGATTAATCACCCCCAAAATGCTTAAGTCGGGTTGTTCGGTAGTAAGCCCCTCACTATTTATCCCATCCGGAATTTTTTGTATTCCACGGTGTGGGACATTTGTTTGGATTTTTAGAACCTCCCCCACTTATATTCGCAACGTCCTCGTTGCGACATAGCACATCACTTCTTCCCAGTGACAGTGACGGCTGCACGCTCCGGGTAGCCTTTTCCTCCAACCTCTTTGTAGGGGCGGCTCCACCTCTCGGGTAGCTCTTTCCACTGTCAGAGGACGTTCAGCTCTGATACCATTTGTAACGTCTCGGACTTAGGTTCCCGGTCCGTTATCGAAGCATTACTGGCCTGACAACCTCTTAGGATCGGGCCCATACGAACCCGATTAACCACCCCCAAAATGCTCAAGTCGGGTTGTTCGGTAGTAAGCCCCTCACTATTTATCCCACCCGGAATTTTTTATGTTCCACGATGTGGGACATTTGTTTGGATTTTTACATAATATGTACTTACAAATGTATTTTCTTTACATAGAGGAATACTTAGTTTATCAAGGATTAATCCCCTAATATATAAAATAAACATGATACGGCACAACAATAGAAAGAAACACATTCAAATGGAAATTTCCATTATATCATCCATCGCGAAGCACGGGCAAATACACTAGTGATTCTAATTATCCGTCCAGAAAGCAAAATAACTTCCTACTCCGACTAAGTTTGAAAACTGAGGGGCATGGTGCATATTCTTTCAAAAAAACAGATGCGATAGAAGGTTGACACATAAGCTGGTCCTGTACACGTAAGCCATATTTTCTGTGGATAAGCTTGCAACATAGGCCATTACCTCTCCCCCAACCCACTTTAGCAGGACTTTATTCGTCGTATTTAGAGAGGAGATCCCAAGGCCACTGTAACACCCCAACCCTCATAGTATTAAAGCGAGTTCCTTCTGATAGTAGAAAGGACTACGCGAAGGGATCTAAGCCGAGCGTGCAACTACCACTGTTACTGGGAATAAGTGATGGGTCATGTCGCAACGACGTTGCGAATATAAGTGGGGGAGATTGTAACACCCCAACCCCCAACATAGTGCTACATCTAAAAACTCACAAAGTGTGGGTGTGGTTTATAAATGACGGGGAATTACTACTTGACAACTTGAGCTTAAGCATTTTAGGTGGTTGTCAACGGGTCCAATTGGACTTGTACCTAACAAGTAGTTAAGACCAGTTTTCTTCGGTAACGGACCGGAAACCTAAGTCTGGGATGGTACAAATAGTATCAGAGAGAATTTCCCTCTGATAGTGGAAAGGGCTACCCAAGAGGTGGAGTCATCCCTACAAAGAGGTAAGAGGAAATGGCTACAGAGAGCGTGCAGAAGCCACTGTCACTGGGAATAAGTGATGGGTCATGTCGCAAGGAGGACGTTGAGAATATAAGTAGGGGAGGATGTAACACACATACCCCCAAAGATAGTCCCACATCTAAAACTCACAAAGTGTGAGAGTGAGTTATAAGTGATGGAGATTACTACTTGACAACTTGAGCTTAAGCATTTTGGGTGGTTGTCAACAGGTCCAATTGTGCTCGAACCCAACAAGTTGTCAGGACTAGTTTTCCTCGATAACGGACTGGAGACCTAAGCTCGAGACGTTACAAATGGTATCAGAGCTAATTTTCCTCTGATAGTGAAAAAGGTTACCCGAGAGGTGGAGCTGCCCCTACGAAGACATAGAAAGAAATGGTTACCCGAAGCGTGCAGCGGTCACTGTCATTAGGAATAAGTGATAGACCATGTCGCAACGAAGACGTTACGAATATATGTGAGGAGGTTGTAACACCCCAACCCCCAACATAGTGCCACATCTAAAACTCACAAAGTGTGGGTGTGATTTATAAATGGTAGAGATTACTACTTGACAACTTGAGCTTAAACATTTTAGGTGGTTGTCAACGGATCCATCTAGACTAGTACCCAACAAGTTATTAGGATCGATTTTCCTCGATAACGAACCGGAGAATTAAGCCCGTGACGTTACAGCCACCCTCTGTCCCTGGCAACGGCGATGTTTTCCAATCCGAATTGCTCTGGAAAAATATATGCATAATCATTTCAAGGCAACGCCGAATCCCCATAGGAACGAGACTTGCCGATATATAAAACACAGGTATGGTCACAAGAACTATACGTCCTCCGCGCTTTAGGCCTCCGCATACGTCTCTGTCAACTCCGAAGGTCACACTCAACTTGTTCTTATTCATTATGAGATCAGAAAGTTCACTAAAAAAATTCCAAGAACTGTGGCCATTCCCCTCCCATCCTCCTTCAATCAAAAAATGGTTTCGCCAGTATGTTACAATAGAGTGCCCAATAGTAATACCCTGTCCTGTTGCTTGAGTAACCATAATCCACAACAATAACAAACAACAAATACGCGAGAGGGAAACCCTGACAAAATCCACAACAATAACAAACAACAAATACGCGAGAGGGAAATCCTGACGAACTCCACGTTGTGGTTGCGAAACTACATTCATCATATGAACAGGCATATTTAAGCTTCGAAGCACATATAATCAACATCCTATTTTGTTGAGACGAATAGAGAGCGCTAACCTCATAAACCAAAACCTCATCCAAAAGTCCTTTGGAGATAAATAATTGTTTTTCAATGATGCAGATCACTTGAGTCCAAAAGTTCAAAGTTCAAATGCCCCTTCCCCGGTGGGGGTTGCGTTAGGCAATCGACAACCAACAGAAAAAACATTGGATCTTTCAACACGGTTTTGAGCAAGAATCTATATAGCCGACCGTACTTAAGGTGAGAGAAGGTTTTGCCATTTTATGCAGATCACTTAATTATCCAAATTATTTTAAACAAAACTATTTCCTTAAAATGTGGAGCTCGGCACTACACTGTTATGGAGATAATATATTGCCGGCAAAACATCCAATGAATAAAAACAATTGAGACGAAATCCATGGCCCCAAAACAAACCCAAAGGGCTGGCAGTTCAACAAAAAACATGTACACAAGAGAAGTCAGGGTTGTCTATTGACATCCTTAAAGTAGTCGTGTGAGAGAGCCGTTCGTGCCGCGATTCTTTTTCTCGGATCCAAGCAGACCATTTTCTATAAAGAGCAAAAGAAGTGATTAGTAGGTTCAAGGTGTTGCCAGATGAAAATGATAAGCATACTGTGACACTGCTACAAACGAAAACAGGGGACATGTTTCAGTTCTGAAATTTCGGTAAGATATATAACCTGGCATTACTGTATCAAGTGAGGTAGCCACATGCGAGCACTTCAGACACAATTACGGTGAAATTTTTTAATCTATAACCAGTAAAGAAAAGAAGAAATCTTTTTAAAAAATAATTATTTTTCCCATGTTAGTTAGTCAAGGTCTATATGGATCTGCTTCCTCCAAATAATCAAATTCGGATCACTCACATGTTTAGATCCGACTAAGTAAGATTATCCTCAATAATTCTTTCCAGTGCTTTGCGTTTTCCTGACCTCTACACTACCATAAGGTTCTCCCGCTATTTTTTAAAGAGAATGACATGTCTCTCCGCTTGCTTAAATTCTTCCAATTCAAGCTTGAGTAATGACACCGCGCACATGTCAAAGCACTAAATTACAATACTTGTAAGATGAAATACCACGGAAATGTCCCATGGTGCAGTTTCGTTTATCGACAGATTTAGGCTGCATTCAAGTTATCTTATATTTACTGTCTTATTTTCATGCTAAACTTATTGTGCTGACCAGTAAAACAATGTATCGTTTGATGTGATTCATATAGATAATATGCATAAAACTTACTGATAGGAGATCAATCCCTGCAGGTTCCAGATTCGGAACAAGAGTGGAAAGGTCCTGCAAAGTGGCAAGATGAGAAAAATAGCATTAGTGGGAAGGATTATCAACTACGTTACTAATATTAAGATGATGATCTTAGAGAGAAGACACGTTCTTAAAAAAAACTACGTTTGGATGCGAGGAACATCAAAGTCGTTGATTCTTGTTTGGTTGCTAGGGTACACCATTCTTTTTTGGTTGCTAGGGTACACCAGGGTACCCCGGCATACTCCTAACTCCAACCCTGCATTCTTGGATTGGGATTGCTTGTATTGATCCGGCAACTTCTTTGATATAATATTTTTTAATCATGTTCGAATAAAATTATTAACATGAAAAACATATTATATCTATATTAAAAAATTAATATAATACATAATCAATGTCACATCGCATCACAATTATAGCCCTCCCAACCCTCCAAACAACTACTATTCAAAGGAGGATACCCCCAACCCAGTCCAACCCAGTCCAACCCAGTAACCAAACAGGCCCTTAGACCCCGTTCAGGTAATGGGGTAGACCCCCCATTTTTTCTCTCCTATGCGGGTCCCACATTTTATCTTTTTTAATACATTAAATAATTCAAATCTCTTTCATCAATTTCATCAAAAAATAATATATTATACCGTCATCATATAAAAATTATAAACTACTCCATTTCTACTCACTTTTACAAACTTTAATACAATCGCATCACAATAACTACACACTTTTCCAAACTTCAATGCAATCATATCACAACAAACCCACTCTAGTTTAACCCATTATCCAAACCCCAAAACACAAAAATGGGTTACCCTTTACCAGTTTAACCCGTCCTAACCCGTGTATCAAATGCACCCTGTGCCTCTGTGTAATATTAATATTGACATTTTTTATTTCAATTGAAACTACAGCCTACGGAAAATAACCAAAACTAGTGCTCATCAAAATCAAATTCAGTAAATTCTAACAAATCCGGGTTGGGATCCGGTGAGTCGGTGATGGTTCCCTTCTTTTTTAAATCCGGGTTGGGATTCGGTGAGTCGGTGATGGCCTTCAGTAAATTCTAACAAACAATTTTCTGTTTCCCAACTCTTGTCAGCTAAAATTTTATATATATGCAGGCTACATTTCTTAGTCTGATTAATCAGGCTAAATAACCAGAAGACTCCTCCCTTATGAAAGGGGGGTCGTCTTTGATGGGGGGCAAAGTGGTGCCCCCAAGAACAATAAGGAGAATGTTGCATGATGTTCTATTCTTGGGCTGGTCAAGAAGACACTATTTCTATTTCATGATGAAAGTTACTTTTCTTGATGTGGGATTTTGACTTGTAAGCAGAATATCCTCTTCATACTTATAGAAGAGAGAATTAACCTTGCATTAAAGAGAGAGCATTGAACAAGTGACCACCCAAATTCTCAAAAGCCAATTTTATCATCGAAAAAACATCACCCAGCAGGTAACTAAGAAAAAGGAAAAGCATTGTTGTAATCGAACTTACCAACAAGCTAACACAAATTGTTCCAGACAAACTAGAGTTTCAAGCTGTACCTGAGGAGACCATTTGGGGAAGGCAGATTTGAAATCCGGCAAGGACGTTACTCCTGGCCACGTTTTTTCGTTTGGTGTACCTAATACTCTTCAAATGAAAATATTATCATTTGTAAATGCATCCTTAAAAAGAACTACAGAGCCATAGAATGGTTTAAGGTATATACCTAAAAATCCTGAACAACTCATCAATCTCGGAGTCCCCGGGAAACAGAGCTTTTCTATTTACCATTTCTGCAAAAATACAGCCTACAGACCAGATATCAACAGGTGTTGAATACAATCTTGTGCCAAGCAGGATTTCAGGTGCCCGGTACCAGAGTGTTACTACCTGTGGAAATACTTTCCAAGGTCATAAGTTGACACAAGACAAGAGCTCTACACACATAACACTTACACATCGGTTAGGAATTACCAAATTATTGGACGATAGGTAATCCTATTTTGCAATACAAAGAGATAAAAAATAGGGTAAACAATGAAGTTTTTTCACTAATATGTGTGTACTTTCTAGATGTTTGACTAAGCAATTCATGCCAAATTCACCATTTTACTGACATGGGCTAAATGGATGCCCTCTCCTGTACAGAAAGTTGGTATATTGATTTGTAGGGTAAATTACAAATAAAGATCTCTTCTATCTATCAAATCCCAATTAGGGTCCTCATTTTTGAAATGTAACAAAGATGAGCTCAATATTTTTTTAATCTTAAATGTAACCTTTTATGAGCTTTTCTAACCCATCTTCGGAAACTTTAAACCCTAAATTTTAGAGTTTAGTACTCTCTTTGTTACGTTTTAAAAATGAGTGCCCCAGTTGGAAAATTGAGGCTAAAAAAGAGTCCTTTTGTCGATGGTCTGGTGTTAGTGCAATGTGCCTATCACCCAAAAGATCAAATCCCTTACCGTGGGGGTTGCATTAGGTAGCCAACAACCAACGTAAAAATATTAGGATCTTTAAGTGGGAGAAAGCTTCACCAGAAGGAGCCCTTTTTCGTAATTTGCCCTAGTTTATATATTCCAAGCTACAATCATTAATGAGAAAATGTTCAATGATAGCTGACTAAAGAGTGATATCCTTAAATTCTCAACAACCAAAATGTAAACTAAGTAAATCAAACATAAATGACATCACAGTATATCGCTAATGCTGCTAGGAATATAAGAATATAAGGGTTAAATGGGGTTACCCCCTGGGGAGAGCTAACTTGGCTCCCCCGCCCCATTTCGCCCGGTTTTTTTATTTTATTTTTTTTGAAATTTTCTTCCGTGGAATTTCATCACTATATCCCTATATTATGTCATTAAAATTTCGTGCGAAACAGAGACTCATGCGGCCTCCATCTAGACAGTCATTTTTTAACGGTAACATGATTTTTTAAATCGACCACGTCTGGATGGAGGTCGTAGGAGTCTTTGTTTCGCATGAAATTTGAATGACATAATGCAGGGATTTAATAATGAATTTACACGGTTTTAGATTTCAAAAAAAATAAAAAAATATGTGAAAAAAGGGTGGGGGAGATAAGTTAGCACCCCCTAGGGGGCATACACATTTTTCCCTAAGTGTAGAATATAATTATCCAACATTCAGGGATGAGCGTGAACATTCACCCCCAGTGCCCTTTTTTCCCATCCCCAAAGCCAAAGGCTCAAGTATTTGCATATTTCACAGCTCAGGTATGGCTCAAGGCCTACCTATGTGTCCCCACTACGCATGGTCAAACTAAAAATTATTAACCGATATATAATAATGTTGCAACTTAAAGGCCGTAACTCCGACCAAAAATTCTCAGCACCAACATCTTATAATCCGTGGAGGTGGCCACGATTAGAAGTGAAGCAGGCTGAAGGAACAAAAGACATGCACATATATGCACAACAAACAAACATGACAACTATGAATGCATTCACTTGCATCCACATATACCTAGATATCCATACACAAACTAAACAGGTTCTTTGCACCGGACAGGCTGGGAAGGGCAACATTTGAAGATGGGTTCTTGTATGGTGGGAATGAGCTCAGGCTCGTGCAGCTTAAATCATGACCCATGAGCCAAGGATTTCCATATTTCTTTTGCAGAAAAACCCAACTAACTGCAAGAAACTTTTAATCAGTGCTCAAAGAAGATCTCAACGTCTGGAAAGATCCAAATGGGAAGGACTGACAAGACAGTCTTTGTGTCAATGCCTAGCAAAACACATTAGCTCCAGTTATAGTGACCACGACAAGATCAAAACAGAGTTCATATATTTAAACAGACTCCTTCATATGTTTATAGTAATAGGATGACTCCTTCCCGAGATTCAGATCACTCGTAAGTCGAAATCGACTATCCCTTAAGAAGATAGAGGGAGGCTCGAAGGGTTGAATCCTAGATAAGATGAGGTGAAAGGAGGGACAAAGCAAGCAGATGTTGGTACTTGGGTATGAGGAAGAAGAAAGTGTGTGGAGACCTACAAAGTCAGATTAAATGTGTTGGTCTTTTTTTAAAGAAAGGGTACACTTCTCATTAGGGTACCAAATCGGCAACATGCTATTGGGCGGCGGTTCCGCTTATGGGGTCAAATCAATACGTTCTAAGAAGAAATATTTGAATATCAATCTCATCGATCTTATAAGTATCATACCAAATCCCATCAATCGAATCACTTTTTCGAGAAATACGAGACATCTAAGTCGTACAAGTAAAGAGATCTATTCATTGATAAGAAAAAGAAAAAGCGTGAACGCTGATTGGATTGATGATTCACGCTGATTGGATTGATGATAAAATAGAATCCTGGGTCGTGAACAGTGATTCGATTGATGATGAAGAAAGAGAATTCTTAGTTCAGTTCTCCACCCTAACGACAGAAAAAACAATATCAATGGCTAGGGTATTTTTCATGTAGTATATTTGCAAATAAGACTACATTGGCAAACCATCTTGACACATGAGGCCATTACCCATAATATGCGGTCAGCCCAACCACCTCATACCAGGTAATAGATCACGATAGTGAGTTGGTGTACCCACAATGGACTAGCAAGACTAAAATTCCTTGTATGGAAAGCTCATGGTCACCTTATGTCAATTGAATTTTGATGGATATGCCTCTCTCGAACTTGAACAGCATTGTTCTAATAAAATTACAATGCACAACTAGATCCAAGGTGAGAAGGGAAGACCTTGTCGCTGGTGGAAGTTGGAGTTGTTTTGGATCTGCCAACTTGATATCTTAGCTCTTTGCATGAGCACTAATTTCATATAGTATCGAGAAGACAACGTAGGCAGGCTAAATTGATTTGCTCTTCTTTGCCTGCAGTCCCTCTTGTTGACTAGGTCCAAACATATTAAATGAAAATATTACAAAGGCGAACTGAACCCTTAAAAAGGTCTTCTATCTTCCTCCCATGCCATTCATAATTGTAGAGGGACAAAGAAATGTAATGAAAGGGTCTTGAGAGTAGTTATAATCTAAGAATCCCTATAAGGCCAACTCTTAAATATGACAGTTTGAGATCTCATCAAGAGAAACCTTTAATACATCGAGTCACCGAACCTCTCTTTCTATAAGCAATGGGACCGAAAGAGCTTCATTACTTATTGATGTATGTTCTAGCACTAGCAAATCCAAAGATCATTATACACTTCTTACTTCAATGTGGGCATTTTTGACCTCTCTATTTTGACCTCTCCTTAGCATGCACAATTTCATTTTCCCATAAAATCTATCTTGATGAAAGACAACATTTCTTGCCAAGCATAAGGCCCACACAACAGCTACAACACTGCTTCGTTCTTCCTCTATCCCTCGTCAATTGGACCCAACGGATTCCCGAAAGCTAGATGTGTAGTCAGTTGCTGAGAAATCCCCAAACATCTCTGGAACTTGCAACAGTGAAAAAGAGATAATCCACATCTTAAGGACTTCAACGGCTTTCAAACATCAAGTGCAAGTAGATACCACATCTTTAAATGAGCATGCCTCTCTCCTGTCGTTATCCTCCCACATATCAAAAGCCATAGGAATACATTTAACTCTCGTAGGCATCTTCCACATCCATATCCTCCTACAATCAACAACTCAACCACTAGGGTCAAAAGGCACCGATCCCATCAGGATCTTGTAGGCTTTCTGGACAAATAACCTACTACCATGCCAACACCAACAATCAAGTCCTTGTGTGGGGCTCTCCTGACCATCCAATACATGTATCAACTCCCAGAGACACCTCATCCATTAATCGAAAGATCACATACAGATAGAAAGAGAGGGGGGCACACCTACACATATACATGTATAAATACAAGATTCTGTGATAAATGAAATGATAAGATTAGGGAATCTAAGGATCAAGATAGGCTTCAACTTTGCCATGTGGCTTTGGTCTCAACAAGATTGAGACCTCTTGAACCATACCCACTAGTGTAGGCCTCTAATGAGGACGTGAGACCAAGGGACCTATTTCAAGTTTGAACATACTTGAATGCATGAGCCGAGATTTAGATTGATAGTGGAAAGGACACACCGACGTGGCTCCAATCATTTTATATCTTCTTGATTGAGTTTAAGAAAGCCACAAATGAGATCAAGGAAAGATGCATGCAATTGAGCAACTGGACAAGATGGAGGATATTTGGTCGTTCTCATTACAGAATGTGGAAAGAAGGGATCATTTACAGGTAGTCAAGGAAGAGGATTTTAAGAGGGGGATCCGAAGCAGAGATCATGAGAAATGTGACTTACAAGGGAGGGAAAGCATCTGATTATCACTTACCAAAATTACAGAGGCGGGGTAATGCCATTGAAAAGTTGGCAGTAGAGCGCATGATGGTGGTAGGACAAAAGATGGGTATGAGTAGCTTTGGCAAGTATTTTGGGGACATCATGGAGTGGGAACCAGAAAAAAGGGGTAATGTAGTGGCATGCCAATCAGAAAGTTGTTTGAAATTGGGGGAGCAATAGGACAAGTTGATTAATCCCAATCACATAGGAAAGTGTAAAGGTTGTAGGACATGTGTTGCAGCCCTTGTGGGTGGTCTCCAAGTTCCTTGTAGGGAACTACAAAGTTCAAAGGCTAAACAAGTTACACTCACCAATTTGTGTGCTCGAACGTCACAAATATGCTTATTGGAGGCTCCATAGGGATTTGGGTATCCCAGTGGGCCCAACCTAATCTGCTTTCATGCATGGTGGGCCGTTGTCTAATTATGTGGTGACAGATGAGATAACTAATAGCTAGGAATATGGTGGAGTGAAAGGCTCAGTGTGGAAGATGGAGTTTGCTAAAGCATGTGACACATTGGATAGATCTTTCAAGTGAAACATTCTATGAAACAGTGTTTTCCTTTGCTGGATGAAGTTTGATAAGATAGTGTCCTTTTTCAAAATTGGTGAAAGGAGGTCTTATCAAGAACGGGTATAGCTTGGAAAGGGTCCATTGGTTATTTGTCTTGGCAACACGTGTTGTCTAGTGATATGTCCTAAACTTATCATGCAAGAATGATCTCTAGTATCTTAAAGGTTCCTATTAATTACCACCACATCAATATGTAGATGACAAGGTTTACTTCACTGAGGGAAAATAAGAAGCTCATCGAATGAAGCCATTGGTAAAGATCTTTGGGGAGAAATAAGGCCTGCAAGTGAACTGTCAAAATTTTGCTTTCATGGATTTTAACGAGGAGGTAGAGTTGGCAATATATTGGTTACATCGGATAGTGAATATCAAGCAAGTACAGTTTCTTAACATATATTCACTAACACTTTGTGAGCACATCATACGTGACAGTTGATTGAAGCTTGATGATGGGGAGTCTGAAGAGGAGGCTAGGCAGTTGGAGGTTAAAGTTATTTAGAGGTAGCCATCTAGATATATTGGCAATGTTCTTTAGGACATGCCTTTGTCTTCTATGTTGATTTTCAACATGACAATGTAGTAATACAAACCTACATTGTGAAGAGAAAATTTCGATGAAAGGGGATGGCGGATGCGAGAATGGACCCCCCATGTTTGGTCAAGTGGTGGTACGTGTGTACGACTAAGAAAAATGAGGCCTAGACATCACGCGGTAGCACCATTTCAATGAGGATATGTTGGCCAAGAGGATTTGGATTTTGTTATGAAGGGGTACACCCTTGGTATAAAGAAAAATGGAAGGACTCAAGACACAAGTTGGCAATAGTAAGGCCACTCTTGAAAAGGTAATTGGTGTAGGGATGACTTCATATCCTAGCTAGATGAGTGGTCAATGGAAGGGGCGTGGAAGACAACATCGCCTAGATTCAATATCTAATTTAACAAATACGTGGAAAGAAAATAATGGCTTTTATATTCATGAGATCCTAGGGTTCTCTTATATAGAGAGGAGAAACCATGTTGGGCAAATTACATTATAGAGACAATAAGAAAGGAAAATACATAAAAAAAGCTCTCTTGTCCTTTGACGGGAGAGGGGCTTCTTCTTGGGGCTTCTTTGGCGACCGTGAAGTCACCGGATGAATTGCTGAGTATACCGATCAGATCCGGACGCTGCAGTTGCTCCGCGGCCTGACTCGACCGACCTAGGATAAGAAGCTCATGAGCTTGGTCTAGATTGAGAATTGTTGCCCGGAACACAACCTTATAACCAACATCTTTAGCCTTAAGAAGTTCTTCGCTATAAAATACACCGAAGAACCGGGAAAATCAGACTACCATCATCTTGACGGTAAGGGAGCAAAGGTCTTTGAATACTCATAGGGCAGTGTACGTATGCTTCAACAAATCCATAAATCTCTTCTAAATTATGGTTATAGACAAAGATAAAAATATCTCTCAACGCCCCCTCAAGATGGAGCACAGATATCAATCATGCTCAGATTGAAATATCTCGGAAATGGATATTTGGTTAGAGTCTTGGTGAAAACATCTATTGTTTGTTCCCCTGCACTGACGTGAGAATTAGAGATAGAGCCATTCTCAATCATGTCACATGTATAGTGACAAATCTACCTCAATGTGATTGGTCCTCTCATGGAAGAGGGTTATTTGAAAAAGAGCAGCATGGTTGTTGCATTGTAGATGCATGGGAAGAGGCGTGTCAATAGTTAGGCCAGTCATAACGGATATAATCCACATCATCTCAATGCCCCCATGCGCCATGGCTTTGTACTCTAACTCAGTACTCGATCTGGCGACAACAATCTGCTTCTGCCACAAGCTGCAGACATTGCAAAGGAGGTCTTAGTGGTGGACATAGCAGGAACCGTGATCATGTTTGTTGAATCTGTTGTGGGCCTCCTCCATAGGAGGTAAATATGCACCCATGAGAATCTGGGTGTGTATTTCATTCTTCTCTTGAGAAAAATTGGTTGTGAGGATATCCCACATTACCTTGGCCATAAGCTGATGAAGGATATCACTGGCCATCTCTGTGGTCAAAGTACCAAATAACTATATGCATGCATATGAATTGTCTTACTTCCACAAAATATTCATCCCAATTTTGTTAGCTAATCCAAATAACATTGTCGACCGTTGGGCCCTTGAAGGCATCGAAGGAAGATAAGTCACCTTTGTTTCCTGACATGATGATAAGGTCGGTGCAGAACTTGATTGGGTTGTACACCAATCGAACGGTGTACAAAATCATATAGGGAATCGATTGTGTGTACAAACTCATGCCACAATCGTTCTCATTAATTAAATGAGTTCTTTAGGGCACGCAAATAGATATCAATGTCAGATTTTACTGAAAACTGCTCAAAATCAGGCTGTTGGGAAACCTCAGGAGGCGCAACAACAAGGTTGATGCCCTAAGCAGCAATAGAGAGCCTGCTAGAGGTTTTAGGGTCCGGCACAGTGCCGCTAGGACCTACAGTGACAATCACAGGGGGTTACGGAGGCTACAACAACTGCAAGGGGCTGCAGCGGCTGGAGAAGGTGATGCACAACCTGTTGGGTGGTGCCGAAGGCTCGCATGTAGGATCACGTGGCCAAAGAAGAGGTCACACGACGCATTGTGAGCAGCAACACCGCTGATGGTGCCTAAAGGGTGTCTCTCTGTAACACCCCAATCTCAAACATAGTACTACATCTAAAACTCACGAAGTGTGGTGTAGTTTATAAGTGGTGGGGATTACTACTTGACAACTTGGGCTTAAGCATTTTGGGTGGTTGTCAACGGGTCCAATTGGACCCTAATCCAACAAGTTGTCAGGGACAGTTTTCCTCAATAACGGACCGAGGACATAAGCCTGGGACGTTACAAATGGTATCATAGCGGGTTCCCTCTGATAGTGGAAAGGGCTACCCAAGAGGTTGAGCCACCCCTACAAAGAGTTAGGAGGAAATGGCTACCCGGAGCGTGCAGTCGCCACTGTCACTGGGAATAAGTGATGGGCCATGTCGCAACGAGAACGTTGTGAATATAAGTGGGGGAGGTTGTAACACTCCAGCCCCAAACATAGTACCACATCTAAAACTCAGGAAGTGTGGGTGTGGTTTATAAGTGGTGGGAATTACTACTTGACAACTTGGGCTTAAGCATTTTGGGTGGTTGTCAACGGGTCCAATTGGGCCCGAATTCAACAAGTTGTCAAGGACAGTTTTCCTCAATAATGGACCGGAGACCTAAGCCCGGGACGTTACACTCTCAGCCTTGTGTGGGTGGCGAAGATGGGCGCACAAGGGCACAGTTGATGGCAAGGTGTTTGCAGTTGGTAGAGATGGGCTGGTGGGTGGAGGAGAGGAGATTACGGTACAAGGTTCTAGTCTAGTATTGTTGCTTTGATACCATGTGAAATGAAATTACTATTTTTCTATTTACGGGGCCCTAGGATTCTGATATATAGAGAAGGAGAAACCCTATTGGGCAAATTGCATAATAGAGACAATAAGAAAAGAAAATACACAAAATAAACAAATATAAAATTATCTCTCAACATAGGTTAAGAGAGCTTTATAACATGTAAGGGGTATGGAAGCCCCATAATGGTTTTATGGCGTTGACATCCTTACATACCGCAGTCACAACTCTCTGTGTACTCATATTTTAATACCTACTTGTCACATGTAAATATATACCCCGTCATACCATGTCTGGTAACGTAATTTGAGCATATACCAAATCTAGATAATATATAACTAAAAAATGCTTGTAATACTAATTATATACCCCTTGGATAATAAACAAGAAAAATCAAAATAATGGCAACTTAGCCTTTAATTGAGAACAAGGTGGGTTCCAAACAAACTTTTACCTATTTCTGTGATTTATTGTTCCTCGTCCTTCCATGAAATAGGTCCGGATATTGGATAGCTCATTTCTTAAAGCCTTTAATAATTAAATATGTGATGCTTTAATGGTAGCTTCCAGTTGACAGAGCTACGTATGTATGTGCACGTACACACACATGTATGTTTGGACAATGATTTTGGACTATGTGTGTATGTATTGGTGTGTGTTTTCGATATTTAAAAAAAGGATCAATCCCAAGATTAATTCCTTAAATCAAGCTCGTGTACGGAAGCAAACATGTGTGAATGTGGCATTACAATAAGCGCAAAAAATGTTCACATACCCATCTTAAAATCGAAGTACCAAGAAAGGTTGAAGAATATGCTTACAGTTAAATAAATAGAAAGTATTTGCATGCCTTTGACAAGAAATAGTCCAAAAGTCAAACCAAGATAATCACAAACGGAAAAATCAAAGAAAACACCCATCTCAAAATTTACCTCATGAGTAAATGTTCTAATGGGATTCCCGAATGCTCTGCCCAGTCCAAAGTCAGCAAGCTTTAAAGAATTTTGTTGACGATCTATCAGCAAATTTTGAGGTTTGAGATCCCGGTGGAGAACTCTATGAGAATGGCAATAAGCAATACCACGAAGAAGTTGATACAAGAACTTCTGCAAGCAAACCAAACAAAGACAGAAAAATCAGAAACAACATGGGTCATCACTATCTTTGTTTTGATTGGCAAATGTCACGTATTTGTGAACATAGTAAAAGTCAAACATGATTTCCGGTGAGTCATGTGTATAGCACATTACCAAAATTTCCTTAACTGCATCCCTAAGATGGATGTTGTGCGTGAACATCATGCAAATTTGTATACACATCTTTTTTCCTTCAAATGACATACTATGCTGAAGATAATGAACCAACTAAGCCTGGAGAGAATACAAGTTGAACAGATTTGTAAATTTGCAAGCACCATGTAAACAAGGCGACTGGACAAACTCTGCGAATTATCACCAATTGAGCATGTCTATGCTCATACTGACAGGAATTCTTGATCGGACTATTTCTAAACCTTCACATCACAACCCATATTACAAGTGTGTTTTGCTGGAAAAACTCGTTTAAGGTTATTTTAGTACAATGAAATCACGGTTGACAGGTTCATCCCATATGAGATTTTTCATGTACAAGGAAATCCTCGTCGTGTTGTTTCTAGAACATTCATATCATGTGACCATATTATAGGCATGCTTTCATACATAAACCTTGTATATGATTATTTTGATAAATTTAAATTATGGTTGTCAGATTCTCCTTGATATTTAGATTGTCCGTTTGTAACTTCGGCAGATTGATTGGTTGTCAGCTGTGGAGAAGTTGGAGAGGAAGATGGTAGGATGGAAAGCATCAAATCTTTCGAGAGGTAGGAGATTGGTTCTGGAGAAGGTTGTTCTTGTAGCAATTCTTGTTTCTTTCATGTCCACGAGAGTCTTACCTATGAGCATCTGTAAGAGGTTGGAGACATTAATGCGGTGTTTCTTTTGATCGTCATCCCATGATGGCAAGAGACTTGCACTGGTGGAGTGGTCGGTGGTGACTACACAGATCAAGGAGGGAGGACTCGGGGTATTGTAAATTGGAGATACGAACAAGGTGTTGCTAGCGAAGTGGGTGATGAGGATCAGGAGAGGTGAGAATGGCCTACTTTCTAGACGGGTTAGATCTATCTATGGTGTGTCACCTAGGCTATGCGCTCATTTTGATGGTGTGGCTTCGCCAACCACTTTCTGGAGAGGTGTCTGTATGGTTTTGCCAGTCCCGACAAACTATTGTGTCCTATTTTGGAGAAATCGATGTGGTTTCCGATTCTGGCCGATTCTGGACTGACAACTGGTCCGAGGAGAGTGCCTTTTGTGACTTGTACCCCAGGCTTTTTGCATTAACATTAGACAATAAGGCATGTGTTGCGGACATGTGGTCAAATGATTATTGCACTCCTACTTTTGTGGTTGAGTTCTCGAATCAGAGAGTGGAGGAGTTTCTATTTCTCTCTGACAGATTGGAGAGACTGGAGGTGTCGTCGAAAGAAAGAGATTTGTGGTACTTGAGAGATGGGAGGTTCACAATAAAGAAGGCGTACAATTTGGTGTCTACCATGCCTTCTTCGTTAGATATGGAGACTTCTAGGGATTGTACTAGGATCTAGAGATGGAAGACTCCTTCAAGGGTTAAGGTGCTCATGTGGTTACTGAGAAGAGAGTTGGTCGTGACAGTTGCGCAACGAACCAGGCTTTTTCGTGTGTGGGATGTGGTGGAAAGACAGAAGATGTTAATCATCTATTTTTCCAGTGTCTCGGTTCAATAGAGCGTGGCGGAATATGAACATCTCAAGCATCCATTGGAGTAGTAGGGATTCTTTTTAGCCTCCGCTTGGTATAGATTGGCCATGCTCAGAGGAAGGGAGGACAAAGGTGTGTGCACTAGTCTGGGCATTGTGGCTAGCTAAAAATGATGTTGTCTTTGAGGATAGGAGGTTTTATTTTGAAAATGTACTCGAGCAGGTCAAAGCCTTGTTTGAAACTTGGCAGAAGTAATTACCTTATTATTTTATAATATATTTTTTTGAATGGACCTCTAAAGGAGATTCATCCTATCTTTTCTCCAAAAAAATATTTCATGTTTATAAGGATATGCTATGTACACAGTTGGCAACATTAATAAAAATTAGGTTTGAAAAATGAGATCATAAATTTGACTCTCCATGTAAAAACATTGGGACTGAAAAAGATAAAGCATTTGCACACATAAAAGATCAATACGGATGTAAAAAATAATGCAACTCTAGAATTGATTTTTTGCATATCGGATGGCAACTAAATGTAATCTACTGGAGAGGGTTTAGGTTTATTGGAAGATGGAGAATCAATGATGCATGTAAAGAAAGAATGAAGAGTAGAGAAACAACGAAGAGCATAGTCCATTCATAAATTTTGAATACAATTAGAGAAAGATGTGCTAATAAACTAGAAGGGCTTGACAATTTTGTTGATATCTGATCATTCCTTAAGTAAATAAACCCAAGAAGATATGTTTTAATCATCCACGAAGACAACAAAATATATGAGACCACCAGTAGTATGGACCGGACAGGGATCCCTAACATCACAATGGATTAAGCAAAAAAGGGATCGACATGGCTCGATCTTAGCTAGAAAGTATGATCAATGATGTTTTCTGAACTGGCAAGCTTCAAACGCAAACGGTTTCAGTGAGGAAAGTTCAAGAAACATCTGAGAGAGCTCTAGCAAATGGGTGACCTAGCCACAAATGCCATAGAAACATGTTAATGAAAATGGAGGCTGCATCAGCAAAAGAAGGATCAACACGGATATCAAGGTAGTAAAGGTCATTTTTCTTATGTCCCCCACCAAAAATTTGCATAGTTCGAATATACTGAAAATAGCAATGGCAGTAGAAACAACAACAACAAAGCCATTCCCACATTAAGTAGGATCGGCTATATGGATTCTTTGCCTCCATTCAAATCTATCTTTGATCGCTCCCGGACTTAGATCCATAAAACTATGATCCTTTCATATAGTCTCATTCCAACACTTCTTGGGCCTTATTTAACAGCTCAACATCCTAAAACTCGCATCTCCTAACTGATGCATCAGCTGACCTCCTTTGTAAATGGCCAAACCACCGTAAGCGATTTTCTCGCATCGTATCTTCGATCAGAGATACACCAACTTTCCTTCTGATCGCATCACTCCGAATCCGATCTTTATGTGTATGTGTGTGTGCACAATCCACCTTAGCATTTTCATTTCTGCTATTTTCATTCTCTATATATGTCTATGATTCATATAGCAAGTCTCACGGTTGCTTTGTAAAACATTCCTTTGATTTTCAAAGTAATTTTCTTGTCATAAAGAACAATAGAGGTTCATCTCCACTTTAGCCAACATGCATTTATTCTATTAGTAACATCTCCATCAATTCCCTGTCATGTTGCAAAATAGATCCCAAGTATCTAAAAGAATCTCTATTCTTAATGTTATCATCACCAATCTTCAGCTCGATTCCTCCGTTATTGCTTCCATCAAAAGTGCACTTTATATATTCAGTCTTAACACTCCTTATACGAAATTCTTTAAACTCCAAAGCACGTCTCCAGACCCCAAGCTTCTCATTTACCCCATCTCTGGTATCATCAATCAACACAATATCATCAGCCAATAACATACAACAAGGTACCTCATCCTGATTGTGACTTGTTAACTCGTCCATAATCAAAGTAAAAATGAATGAACGCAAAGCGGAACTTTGATGTAGACCAATGTTGATGTCAAAATAACCAGGCTTCTGGGACTGGATCTTTACACAAGATGAAGTCATATCACATATATATATATATATATATATATATATATATCCTTTATGAGGTTAATATATATAACATGTGCTTGTCTCTTCTCCAGAACTCTCCACAATATCTCCTATGTGATAGAATCATAAGCCTTCTCCAAACTAATAAAAAACATATGGAGATTCTTCCTTTTAGCTCTATAAATCTCCATTATTATCCACAGCAAGTGGATGGCTTCAATAGCTGAGCAACCTGGTATGAATCCGAATTGGTTTTCTTTTACTTTAGAAATTTACCTCAGCCTTCTTTCTATCACACGTTCTCAAATTTTCATAGGGTGACTCATCAACTTGATACCTCTGTAATTTAAACAATTTTGAATATCTCATTTGTTCTTATAAAGAGGCACCATCATGCTTCTTCTCTAATTTTCGGGCATTTTTTTACTTTGCAAATAACATTGAATAAATATGTAAGCTAAGTCAAACCACGCTCACCGAAAACTCTCCATACTTCTATAGGAATGTCATCAAATCCTACTCCTTTCCTAGGTCTCATAACCTTCAAAACTTCCTCTACTTGCTTCCTTTGTATTCGTCAATAGCTTGCATGATTCAAGTAACTTTCACTACTAGCTAGATCTCCAAAAGTGATATTCTATTTCCTTCCCAATGAAAAGCGTGTGGAAATACTGCTTACATCTAGTCTTTACATCCTTCTGATTAGCAAACACATGACCTTCCCCATTCTTAATACATCTCACTTGAGAAAGGTCTTTGATCTTTCTTTCTCTTAGTTTGGCCAACCTGAATATATCCTTATGGCCCTCCTTAGAGTCGAGATTTGTACAAAACTTCATAAGCTTTTAACTTAACTTCGCTCATAGCCTTCTTTGCTTTCTTCTTCGCTATTTTGCAGTTTATAACAGTGTCCATTGTTCTATCCTTAAATATAGTTTTAAATCTTGCTCTTTTAATTTTGAGCTTTTTTTGCATCCCTCCACTCCTCCACCAATCCTCCTTTTGACATGGAGTACCTTCCTCTGGCTCGTCCAGCATCTTTTTGGCTACCTTTCGGATACAAGATGCTACAATCTCCAACATCTCATTTGCATTTTCTTTGCAATCCCAAGATTAATCTTTTAGGAGCCGTTCGGATGGTGGTGTAAACTCTCTTACCCCCCTTAACCCACCCCCTCTCTTTCCTATGTGGGCCCCGCTTTTTATCTTTTAAAAAAATTAAATAAATCAATTCTCCATCATCAATTCCATCAAAAAATAATATATTATACCATCATATCATATAAAAATTATAAACTACTCCGCTTCTACTCACTTTTCCAAACTTCAATACAATCACATCACAATAACTACTCATTTTTTCAAACTTCAATACAATCATATCACAACAAACCCACTTCTAACCCACCCTCAGTTTAACCCTTTATCCAAACACCAAAACACAAAAACAGGTTACCCTCTACCAGTTTAATCCACCCTAACTCGCGTATCAAACGCACCCTTAAAATTTTCTCCCTGAAACTTGATTGATTCAATTGAAGATTCCACTATTTAGTTCTAGTGATCTTGGAAACCCTCCATTTCTTTACCAGCCCTTTTAATTGCACATCCATGATTAACAAGCGATGTTCGGCTGTCAAATTCTCTCTTAGGATTACTTTGCAATATTAGAACACAACCGATTTCTTTTCCTCAATACAAAGTAATCTATATGTGTTCTAGTTGATTCACTCTTATAAGTAATTGAATGCGCCTCCCTCTTCTTTAAAATAGTGTTTACTATGAAAAGATCGTAAGCCATTACAAAATCCAGAATGATTTTCCCCTCTTCATTTCTATCCTCGAAAACATGGCCTCCACGAACACTAGCATACCCTGAAGTATCCTTTCTCACATATTTATTAAGATCTACACCTAGGCAAATCATCTCTCTTTGTGGAATTCCTTGCATAATCTTATCCAAGTCCTCCCAAAAAAACTAGTTTAATCCTTTCATCTAAATCAATTTACGATGCATAAACTGAAATGACATTTAGAATTTCTTCTTCAAGCACAAATTTTAACAAAAATAATCCGATCCTTGAATCTTTGCACCTAAACCAAACAATCCTTCAAATCCTTATGAACAACCACTCCAATACCATTTCAACCTTTATCTTTACCTGAATACCAAAGTTTAAAACATATCTTCTCAATCTCCCTTTTCTCTCCAACTCATTTTGTCTCTTGGAGGCATGGTATCTGAATCTACCTCTTTTCCATCGTATTTATTATCCCCATCGATTTGCCAGTCAAAGTGCCAATATTCCAAGTACTTATCCACAACTTCTTTTACAATATCTTTTGGACTAACTTCTTTACTCGTGTACGTCCATCGTGCGAGAACCCTTGTAAATTTTGTACTGCATCCGGATGGTGATGCAGCTAAACTAGCTTATCTACTCACATGCATCCTCATGCAAGAATCCTTGCAAATTTTAAACTACATCCGAGCAACGATGTAGCAGTCCCGGCTAACTTCTCATAGCATTCGGGCAATGCAATATGTCGCTAGTAGGGAACATCTCAACGAAATATAAATGTTTTCTTAAATCCACGTTGAAAAGATCCAAACTATTTTGGGACAAATTCCTAAATAGTGTTCTTAAAAATAACATTATTTAGGAACTTGTCTCTCTTACGCTAGCTATCGGCTATCTAACATGCAACCCACCTCAATTTACATGGACTTGAGATCGACCATGGCAAAGTTGAAAATAGCAGTAGCACTCAAAAAATAACTTGACATTTCAATTCAACGCATAGCTTATGAAATGATAATACGCTCAGAGAAAATTCCAATGCACAGTAAACACCAAAGAGCCTGAGCATGGAGGAAAACTCTATCATCCCAATGGTGGTGGTAATAGAATGGGTATTGTTGGCTACACGAATCGTCTTTACATTGGAAAAGGGTTGAGAAGATGTCAGAAAATCGTCATCTTCAGTCATGTGAAGTCAATGATCCAGGTTGGTGATGTGAGAGAAGCGGAGTGGGTTGCATTATTTGAGGTAGTAGCAAGATGCATAGTAGAAGTAGTCATACTAAGAGTAGAATTTTGCAAAAGCTTCATCAAACGGGTGATAGAAGTCTCCTGACCACTGACAAACACCTTGAAAGCGCGAGACCAAAGAACGTACCCTTGAGTTCGATAGAGGTACCACGTACCATCATAGAAGACATAGTGTATAGAGATTTGATCTCGGTAGGATTTGATGCCATTGTGGTCTGATAGAGTGATCAAAGATTGTAGTAGAGCTTTAAGCTTGCATGAGACTAGGGCACACATACCCTCTTTGTCGTTCTAAGATCCCAATGCAAGTACTTGGCATATCAACTACAATTAGGAGGACCCTCAATAGTATGTTCACAGTACTAGGACCTTCAATATGTCTGGGACAAATCAGCTGGTGACACCGCAAGATGTTGATTGCACCTCTGGTAGCCCTAGAAGGGATGTTGGTAGCATCACATGGCCTTAAAACGGCTACTGGAGATGTTAGGGTAGCATTGGGAACGCCTACAACGTTGGGCAACACTTAGGCAGTGCTAGGTGGTGCATGCAGCGTTGGGCAGAACATGGGTACGACAACACTAGGATGACGTTGGGGGACTCACCGAGGCCTCATGTAGGGCCCTTAGACGCAGAAGAAAGGTGCTATCGGCGATGTTGGGCAACACCTGTGCAGTGTTGGGTAGCGTCTGCAACGTTGGACAACACATGGGTGAGACGACGCTAGGATAGCGTTGGGGAACCCGTCGAGGCCTCGTGCAGGACCCTTAAACGAGGAAGAAGGGTTCACGCAGGACCCTTAAACAAGGAAGAAGGGTTCGCACAAGGCTCGAGGAGGACGAAAACTAGTGGTGGAGATGGGTTTTATGTATAAGCACTAGTCTAAAACCATTGCTCTGAATACCATGTAGAAAAAGAATGAATGACTTATATTCAAAGGATCTAAGGTTTTTTATATAGTGTAAAACCATAAAGGGCCAAAAAGAGAAAATAAATAAAGGATCACATGACTCAATAAATAAACAAAGAGGAATAACCCAGTAAAAAATAACTCTAACAATGCCAATAGATCACTGCTTTAGAATAAATTCAATCTTCAGTCGTATTCTTGAAAGCATGATTTGAAACCAAGACAAAAAAAGTTAACAAATAGAAATTAAACAAAAGAGGACCTTACTTTAACTATCTGTGGGTCTTTAAGGATGTCTGGGCAAGTATCCATGAGTTTCCTCAGGTCCATATCGAGATATTCAAAGACCAAATATAACCGTTTCTCAGTGTGAACTACATCGTGCAACCTGATACATGTTACCGATAAGATCAAATGCTGGACCATCAAAATGCATAAAATTCTAGAAGCATGTGAAGACAACGTGAGAAACCCGACATTTTTTTAGATCCAAAAAAGGGTGTGCACCCAAAAAGTGCACCACCAAAGAATCCGATCATTTTCAATAGTCTCTACAAGCGAAGCACACACTAGGCATCCCTTGTTCAGGAATTGAGTAGTCTATCCAAATCGGGTTTGGATCAGCCATTCAGTCCCAAGTCTAATCATCCCTCAATTAAAAACAAGAAAGACAACTTGGCAATGAGTTAGCACCACAACTCCTAATATCCTTGTGCCCCATTTTTGTAAACCAGCATATGACTCCTAGAAATTAAAGGCCGTTAAAATTCATCAATAAAAGTAAACTAGTAGATAAAAAAAGTAATGGTAAAGAATATTGTCATCCAAAAATATATCCCCGATAAAGAAATAGAATGAAGATATTTTCATTGTAATGGTGTCAGATCTGCAGACAAATTCATTCCTTTGCAACCATAATTCACCATTCAGTGCCACTTTTTTGTAACTTCGAATCATCCTTTACAATGCAGTAAATCACAAAATCACCTTAAATGTGTGATCTCATTTAAAGTAAAGAAAACTTGGCCATTACTCAAAAACACCACAACTCCTAGATCTTTACAGATCGTTTTTTTTAAACCACAGGTATCTACAGGAGATTAAGCATCATCCAGGCTCATCAATAAAGATAAATTACTAGATACAAAGGTAACAGACGCCTACGCCTACAGAGATCATACTCCTACGATCTCCCCTAACAATAAACAAAATGAAGAACATTTCCAAGTATAATGGCAGTCAGATCTAAAGATGAGATCATTTCTTTGCAACCATACCTCAGATTACGGCAATGATGGAACACTTACTGTTTTTACGTAAAAGTGAATTTAAAATATGTTCAATTAGTGACCATAATATTACAACAGTTATTGTTTTTAGATGGTGGAAGGATTTGCTGAAAGAAGCGGCAATGAAATCGCAAGTGTGACATCCACTCCATCGGATCGAAAAAGATCACATATATGATGTATCACACCTAGCAAAAAACAGAATGAATAACATGATCAAATATAATGGTGGTTTGTTGTAAAGATAAGATCATTCCTTTGCATCAATCACAGCAACAATTGTCTTCTACGGCAAGTAGATGAAACTTTACAATCTGTTCACTCAATAACCCCAATTATAGAACAGTTATTGTTCATTGTTAGTTGAAGGCTTTTTGAAAGAAGGGGCAATATAAAAATGCAGGCATGATATCAAGTCCATCAAATCAGAATAAAATCACATGCAATACTAGAGTAGCGAAGCTAACCATTAGCCACAGTGAAAGCAATAATTCAGGATGGAATCATGGTTACTGGAGTTAGCAGCAATGCACAAAAAATTGTGTGCATGGCCATCAATCCATCGAAGTAGAATAAGAACACCTATGACAATGAGGATTGTTAAAAGTTAACAGTTGGCCACGGAGAGGGCGTCACCATCAACGATAAATTCATCAGGTAGATAGCTCTTAATCATCTACTATATTTCTACTTTTGATCATCTACTATATTTCTCGTATCCTAGACACAAATATTAAGAGCTATCAGTGCCAATTGAAGGCATCAGATTAGTTCACGAGGGGAGCAACCTGACAATGCTGTCGTGCCTCATTTCCTTCAGGAGAGATATCTCCCTGATCGCGGTGCTCGGAACACCCTCATCCTCCGTCTCCAACCTAATCTTCTTCAGAGCTATCATCTCATTTGTCACGCGATCCCGCGCCTTGTACACCACACCATACGTCCCCTCCCCGATCTTCTCCACCTTCTCGTACTGCACAATAAACAAACTCCATCAAGCACTTGCTCCAAAATCAAACTCGAATTGTACTGAGACCTCACCTTCTCCATAGCTCAGAAACGTCACTCCCTCTTCCCACCGCTCTCTACAGTCACGAAAATTTCGTTTATAGATCAAAAAAGACAACAGAAGCGTAAAAAAAATACAGATCGGGATCCGGAAATCGATGAAACTGAAGCAACAGGAGACGATCGCGAACGATCGAATCACATTGCCGCGAAAACTCAATCCGGATCGGATCGGGAGATCGGGAGCGGTTTCTGAACCTCCGGAGTTGGAGATTCGGGGAATGTGGGGGCGATCGGAGCTGCTGGAGCTCGATCGAGCCTCGGCTCTCGAGCGCACGCTGCGAGTGACAGCTTTGGGTTTGGGCTGTGGAGGCTGGAGATGACAGAGGTCGCTGTCAAGTAGAGAGAGAGAGAGACCGGCGTGCGCTTTTTCTTTCGTCGCTTCCCTCTCCAATATATATCGAAACGGGGAGTGGGGATTCTCGCGCGCGCCCTAAACGGTTGGTCGTAGTCGGGTAGGGTTGGTCCGCTTTTACCAGTGGAAGTTGGCTTGACCCATAGAACCTGTGATCCCATCCATTTACTATTTAATCCGAATTACGCTTAAATGTAGTTTCCTGGATTTATATGCAGTGCTTTCTTTATCATTACCGTCAAATGAAAAAATAACTTTTATCTTTTTTACCATTGTTTGTCTTCTCCTTAGGCAAACCCGTCTTCTTGGTCTTACCCGTACTTCCATTACTGCTTATTCCTAGATATTGTTGTTGGAGATGTTGCCAATCGTACAACTTCATTCTATGTTGATTTGATATATACCAGAATCTTCTCGAACAAAGAGTTAGATTCGACAACTTGACTAAGATTATTCAATCATCCAAGAAAGAATTCGAATTCAAGCAATAGGCAAAGCAATGTTATGGTCCAAAAGTAATATTATGGTTTTTAGGTCTATGAATGTTGTGTTTCAAAGGATTGTGTTTGTAATCTAAAAGAATTTGGTGGCGAAGTTTGTTGCACGTCTCCCATCAATTTTTCTATGTAATGAGAAGATCTGCTATTGTTTCTTTTGTAGGAAACTCGAATGAATAAAGAACTTCACAGAGAGGAGTGCGAATGTTTTGTAATAATTTGATGGTGTTGGCAAGCAAAGAAAACAAGTCGTCAAAACTATAAGAACGGTATTCGTGCAACCATAATATGAAACAATAAGGTAGTGTTCGGTTGGTGGGGTACCCTTAACCCACCTCCCCTCTCTCTCATGTGGGCCCCACTTTATTCCTTTTTAAAAAAATTAAATAAATCGATTTTACATCATCAATCCTACCAACAAATAATATATTATACCGTCATATCATATAAAAATTATAAACTACTCCATTTCTACTCACTTTTTCAAACTTCAATACAATCACATCACAATAACTGCTCACTTTTTCAAATTCCAATACAATCATATCACAACAAACCCACTTCTAACTAGGCTGTCAGGAAAGCTCGAATCTCGATGAGCTGAACTTGGGTCGGCTCGTTAAGGGCTCGCGAGCCGGACTCGAATTCTTAACGAGTCCGAGCCCGAGTTGGGTTTTATGGCTCGTTAACTTATCGAGTCGAGTCCGAGTTGGGCATTGTTCAACTCGAAAACTCGACTCGATAACTCGTTTTTCCTCTTAATAAAAAATAAAAAATAAAAAATATATATATTGAAACTTCCACATTGAGTTTGATATAAAATAGAGGTTAACATTTTTCTTGTCCAAAACGTACAGAAAAGAGTATAAAAAAAATCAAAATTACAAATATCATTTGTATAATTTAATGTAGAAAATGGAACAATGATTCATTAAGAGGTTCATGAGTCTGCTCATTTTGAGGCTCATGAGCCAGCTCAGAAACTCATGACTCGATAAGAGGCCCGTGAGTCGGCTCATTTTGAGGCTCGTGAGCCAATTCAGAAACTCGTGACTCGATAAGAGGCTCGCGAGTCAACTCGAACTCGACGAGTTCGAGTTCGAGTTGGTGATCCAGGGCTCAATCCTTATCGAGCCCGAGTTCGAGCCTTAGGTTTCTTATAGAGTTCGAGTCCGGGTTGAGGCCAAGTCGGCTCGTTGAACTCGATAGACGCCCCTACTTCTAACACACACCCAATTTAACCCTCTATCCAAACACCAAAACTTAAAAATGAGTTACTCTCTACCAGTTTAACACGCCTTAACTCGCGTACCAAACGCACCCTAAGGAATCTCACAAATGTATCACAAGTGCGAGACTTTCTCAAAGGATGACACACACGCGCCAACAAAAACCGTAAGAAAGAAAAACAACAACTCTCACCTTAGTTGTGAGTCCAAAGGAGGGATTAAAAATCGTCTCTCTCTGGATAAGAGCACTCTAAATCGACTCAAAAATCACATGACCCAATAAACCTTGTGGATGACGTTGACGCAATTATGTACACTTTTCGCACGAACAGCAAAAGGGAAGATGGTCCCGTACGTATTACCAAATCCATTTACTAGTTATTTCAACACAGGTGGGTATTGCTCGTAGTTTGATAAGCTCGGCCCTCTACCATGTGAAAGTTGTCACCACTGTAAACATGAGGATGAACCCCTCTGCCCTTGTGTGTGGTGAGAAAGGTTGCTCTCAATCAACATCAGGTGGATCGGGCTAGGGTAACGTAATACAACTGAAACTTGTTATTTCATTAGAGTTCATCGTTCTTTGATGGATTAGTATTTTGCATGCGATGAATAAACGTAGTATAGAAATATGTTGGTGTAGACAGTTATGTCGCCAGTAAATGTTTGGCATGGCCGAGTATCGTTATAAAAGCTCCACAAGGAACTTCCTTCTTCACATGTGCCACCCCCATGAGGCACGACATGTCGGTTCCTCGGCTTACAAAACTATATTATGTTGACGGGATTTGTTGAGGTTTGTGGATCTTTAGCTGGGTAGGCAGGTCTTTGGATGAGGGATCGTTTGCCCACCATTCTATAAATGTACTCATTCCCCTTAATTTTCGTATCTTGGAGAAGAGAGATCCATAATCTCTTGTAAGGGAGATTAGGATTTGTGCATTATCCCGTGGTTTTTCCCTCTCCATAGAGTTTTTCATGTA
Source organism: Ottelia alismoides (assembly GCA_037367405.1). Classification (NCBI taxonomy): domain Eukaryota; kingdom Viridiplantae; phylum Streptophyta; class Magnoliopsida; order Alismatales; family Hydrocharitaceae; genus Ottelia; species Ottelia alismoides. The sequence goes on along the minus strand of JAZKJV010011196.1, from coordinate 125,682 downwards.
AACCATGATGTCGTGTATCTGTTCTTGATCATTAGTTTGCAACATGTATCATAGCCTAATTAGGGATTAATCGGCGCATCTCTTTCTTGTCTTCGTATTCTCCTCCAAAACACCAGGCACACCCTTCTCGTTTTTTTCCCTCAAATAAGTTGGCGGCTTTCTCCTTGCGGCGCTCCGTGTGTGCGGCTCCTCCACCACGAGGTCACCTCCTGCATGCATGGTTGCTCTCCTACATGAGGTCGTCCCATGTACACAGCTCCTCCCCACAAGGTCATCTTCGTCATGCGCACCTCCACCGCGAGGTCATCCGAAGCGTGGTGTGGCATCCTACACATGGTTGTGATGAACATGAAAATCATCTCTTTTATTGTCGGTGATGTTGTAGTATAGGAGATGAATTTGATTGATCAAAAATCATACAAATATGTGGAAGTTAATTTTTACTTGGCAAGATACCAAGGTCAAACACAAGAACACGAGCCTCTTCGTCTATTTATCGAAAATTATTGATTAGTTAATAAGTGATTATTTTCTTCAGGTTAGGGCTTCGTATGCACACTTTAATGCATGAGACAAAATAATATGCAATTATATAACGCAAGCAAAATTATGCAAAAATAAAATAATACGATACATGTCTTTTTGTTTGCTTTTGAATGTAATGAAAAAAGGAGGCGCGTGGTGAATAATATGTAACAAATGTCACATAGTGCAAACAAGTATTCACAAGTACAAACATGTCCTAAAACTAATAAATCATTGAGCAGCAAAATATGGATCGGTTTTAGAGTCAAAACGAGCAATAAGGGTGATTAATAGCAATTAAATAATGAGCAAGCGACATTATATATCATCAAAAATTATCATGTTAAATTTGGTGAAATAAAATATGTCATTAGATAGAGGATTAAACAAGCTTCAAAAAATGAAACTGAAAATCATTTGATTTGGAGTTAAAATGCTCAAAATAAGAATAAAAATAGTGCAAGGGGAATAATTGTAATAATAATGCATGAAAAATAAAGGATAAATATCACAAATAGGCCTCTAGAGGGACCTATTTGCAATATGCAAAAGTCGAAGGGGCCCATTTGTAATTTATCCTCTTGTGTGGGGGCATATTTGCAATTTTTATAAGCCGGTGGGACCTCCCTGAAATTTACAACAAGCGTGTACATGAGGCGCATGCCTGGAGGACCTGATTACAATTCTTGAAAGTTTCAGGGTCTGCTCTTTACCCAGCCCCTCACATGCGATGCACGCGAGAGGCCTAGGCTTGGGCCACGTGAGTCAATCCGAGGGCTTCGGGTACTGGCTCGGACTGTTGTTGCTGCTTCGGTCCAATGGCCCAGATAGATCGAGCCTTCAGGGCTGGGGTTGCATCATGGCTCCATCTAGGTCATAGGATGGCAGCCATAGGGGCGTCATCCAACGGCACTTGCATTTCATCTCCGTTGGAGGAGCGGTGGCGTAGTTGGAGCTCTGACAAGTTCGTTAGAGCTCCTACGTGCTCCCCTGTGCTCACTGAGGGTCACCGGAGCATGGTGACCTTCTGGAGAAGATGGTTGACCGGTAGAGAAGCGACAAGGGTAATTGTAGCTAGCGGCCAACAACGCGTTACTAGAGGCGGAGCTCGAGATCGATGATGATTGCAAAGCTCCAGCCATTGAAGGTTCCTACAACGTTAGGTATATTTGAAGTGTGCATATCATGTGTGCGAGTGGTATGGGGTGGAATGGAGGTCACGTGCGGGCAGAGTAGTGGGAGACTTGGTCGCCGCCTCTGGCAAATCGAAGGGGAGTTTGTGCGGTGATGATCATGCTATGGAGAAGGGAGTACAGTGAGTGAGAGGTGTGGCGAAGATGATGGTGGTATGGTTGAGGTTATCGGGTGGTTAGGTGACGGTGAAATGGAGTAGATGCGCAAGAAAATGACGAGAAAAATCAAAGGAAATAAAGAGGAGAAGTACATGGAGATTGGAGATGAAGGAGTTTGGCTTGGGTTGGGCTTCGGAGGAAGCCCGGGTAGTCCTACAATGAGGTCAGTCGGTCCTAGGTGCTCAACAAATGCCAGAGGCATCGCGACACGACAGAGTCACTGTGGGTCGACATCGAAGCAGAATCGTTCTCGCCTCATCGATTTAGCCCATCTGCTGTCACATGAGGGGTGAGGGAATCTGGGCTACAACTCAAGGGTAAAGATGGGCGAGGGTGACTATTTGTAGGTGGAGGTTGTTGGGCATTGCAGGTGGTGATGGCGAAGTTGCAATGGCTGAAGTGAGGGTGCTAGGGTTCAGTCAAGGGGAGTTAAGGGTTGTGGGAGGATGGCAGAGGTAATGGCTGTTGGGGGGGTGCATTAGGTCGATGAGAGGTGGTCAGATGGAAAATCTAAAAATGGAAGGGATCGGCGTGGTCACGAGGCATAACGTTCGGGCGGCCAAGAGAGGGTGCAGTGGTAGACAATGGATCGAGATCATATCATCGGATTTAATTCAGTAGTGGAGAGGCGGGCGGATGTGGGCAGCTTGGATGCTTTAGTGGGTTCCATCCAATGGCTAGGAAAAATTGAGTAACGTGGAGGGCGTTGGGTCGTATGATGAAAGGTCATCATGAGGCTATGGTTGGCGAGAAGAGGAATGGGTTAGATCAAATCCATCGGTGGGATGAGCTGGGGGTGTTCCAGATGCACCACAAGGGATTAATTTGACATTGGGTAGGTGAGAGGGTACATGGAGGTTCCAGAGTCATTGGATAAGAGATCATCCAATGGCTCTGATGAAGGTGGAAATGCAAGGCTGAGATATGATTTGGAATCAGATCTGATGGATGAGAGAGAGCACGTAATGAGTGTTGAGATTGAGGCAGGGAGAGGGGATCCAAGGGCAGAGGAAGGTGGCGAGTGGCTGAAGGGGGTGCAGCCACGTGCGTGACCCAGAGGGCACCACGTGGTACTCTAGAAAATTCAAAAATGAGAAATATAAAGAAAATTAAGAAAGAAATAGTAGGAGGATGCATCAACAAAAAGTTAAAACATGAAAGTTCCGGATCTCGATAAGATCTACAAGTTTCACGTTGGCTAAAAAGTCAAAGGAGGCCATTTGTAAATAAGATTTTTTGCAAGCATTTTTAAAGACTTAAAAATACTTATTTTAAGGGTTTTATATTTTCTTTGTATTTTTTAATTCTTTTTAAAGCCAAAATAAATATACAACAATTAACTTATTTTCTAGAGATTTTCAATAAAATAGAAAATAAAGAAAATATTAACAATTAAATACAATAAAATTAGGGTTAGTGTTAATTATAGGCGATTAGTTTATTTGGCAAAGATGCGAAATTAATGAAGATTTCCCATGATGTTATTGTTTTTCAAGGGTAAAAAAAGAATAATGATGACCCAACAGGGATTCATCAGGTTGCTTCGTGAGTGCGACCCACCTCCTTCCTGAGCGCGGTGCGGCGCTCCTGCCCCTGTGCGCCCTCCCCCCCCTGCCGCTTGAGTGTGGCCTCCTCTCCTAAGCGGGTTTGCCTTCCCTGACGCAATCTTCTCCATGTTCGTTGGTATATGTAGCCCTATGCACACCTTCCTGTCAAAAAGTTTGGAAAAGGAGTCGTGAGTTGATTTTCACCCTCTCATTCAAAAGGGTTGTGACTTGTTTACTATTAACCTTTCCTTATTTTTGTCTTTTTATGATGGAAGTGGTCGATGGAATTCTCATTGGTATTGGTGGGGGTGAGAGAGGCTTCTAGATTTCTCATTGGGATCGATGTGGTAAGGTTATCATTATTGTGATATCAATGGGTTTAGAAGAGACTATGGATATTCTAACCTTTAAGATAGAAAATGTTCTGGCTTAAGTTACCATCGTTAAGTTAACTATGACTAATTATTTGATGTGATCTGCAGCTATGAAGGTGGCTTTAGCCTCCCGTGGCATGGGAGGATACATTGATGGTCAAAAAAGGCCCTTCCTGTTTACTGATAAACTTTACGAACAATGGTACATTGAGGACAACCAATGTCGAAATTGGATCATCAGTGATGTGTCAAATGACATTCAGTCGCTTATTCTTCGAAAAAAATCAGCTAGAGAACAATGGCTCATCCTCGAGAGTGTGGATGGGCAGAAAAGCAAGAAATCTAAATGTATCAGTAGAGCAGGGATATGTACACTATGAAACAAGGAGAGCTGACTGTCGATGGTTACTTTGATGCACTAAAGACCAGATGAAAATGAGATTTACTACTAATGTGATGATACTTGGATAAGTCATGCTAATCAGAATAAATATTAGACGATGTATGGAAGTAGAGGATTTTCATTTTCTTGGAGTATTGAATGTTGAGTTTGAGGTGACTAGAAGCCAACTTTAACACGAGGGATTGGGTCTGACATCGAAGGGATCTATCATACTACTGAGTTTGAGGAGCAATGACGGACTGTTATGAAAGAAGATCAAGTCCACATTTTTGAAAGGACTGCTTTGCTACTTTCATAAAAACCATTTTTTGAGAAATTCAGGACCTCGACGATTAAGAAACGAAACTTCTATATGAATAGTGGCACGGCGATGATAGGGTTGATGACTTTGCTACATACTACTGATGGAAGGAGCCAAATAACAATCAATGATATGTGTGGGCACTATATGGGTCCACTCATATAACCTGATCAAATCGTTGAAAATGGGTCAGAATGATTTGGATCATTTGGATTTTGGGCCTAAGTGAACTCAAACAATATTCGTTCAATGGGTTTTGAGTCGGTTGGTGGGTCTAATGTCTTCCACCCAACCCACCCAATTAACCCAAACTAATTCTTTGAATGACAAAAGGTTTAATCTCACACAACCCAATTGATATGTACTTAATATATAATATCAATAATTCTAAACTCATATATATTTCTAATGTACAACTCCAATTCTCCAATCCAAGTTATCAACTTGTTAACCACCTTGTCTCACTAAACATTATTTCAGTTGTTATTATGTGTTGTATGCAATATATTTTTGCCTCTATCATCTTAATATTATCATTACATACCATGAACAACTGAAAGCCTTCCCTATTACTACACAACTATGCTCCAATCCCTATCGACTTCAAGTGATAAAAATATATTTTTTTTAAAATCTCATAATCTTAACTGAACAACTCCATATCAACTTGAACATATACCAACCTTCTTCACACATGTCGAACATATTCCTCTGGCCTTCTTCTTATCTATTGATCTTACTACATGCTTATTTTGGCATCTTTTTCATACATCAATGTCCCCATTATTACATGACCTTCAATTGACAAGTTTTTTTATATGGGTAATTTGATTTTCACCCAACTCAATCGAACCAAACCCATCATCCAAAGATCTCAAACCAACTAATTTGGTTGGGTGATGGGTTTCATTTTTGTAACCCAAATCGAATTCAACCAAAATCAAATAACCAGACCCAACAAGTCCATACCTGCCCCTAATCAAGGACGTAACATAATATCTATATACCATCTCCATGATGTTATATTGGTGGTATATATAATATGTCACCAACTGTACTTGTCAAGAAACGACTGGGAAGTGAACTGAGTGATGAATTAGGCATTCATCATAAAATAATCTTAAAAAATTCAACTTTGATCATAGTATTGTTGTATTAATTTTTCAATAAATATGTGCTCGAAGTTCATGTTAAGTTTCTCACTTTTCTCCCTCTTTTTAAGGATAATTTTAGAGGAAAGCCATGTGTACTCCACTCTCATCTCTCTCAATTATAAAAATCAAAAAATGACCAAATTGCTGATGTCAATACGAAGGAGGTGGTCAACCCCTCCCCTTCCAATTGCATAACAATCAAGATTAGGGGTGTCAGAAAATTCTCAAGTTTTGCTAGCTAAAAATTCAATTCAGATTCACCTCGAAGATGAACGAACTGAACCTAAACACAAGTTTAGGCTCGATTAAATAAATGAATCGAACTTAAAAAGCATAGGTTTGCTCAGGTTCGATTCCTCAAAAGCTCGATAAACAAACACACACATACATATTTACAAATCTTTTATCCGCAGAAGTGGACCTTATTTTGAGATAAATGAATTTATCTCAGGATAAGTGAAATTTGTAGAGATAACTGAATATTTACAGGATAAACAGGTTTTATCTCGGTATAAACTATTTCAAAATAAATAATCACGTCGTTGTTACAACATCCATCATCTATGTATGCAGTACTTTTCCCTTTTTATCCACAAATAAACCGAACAAATATAAACCTTATTGATCGCATATCTTCACATTATTCCTTATCTCATCTGAATATATACAAAAATGTATTATTATTATAGTTTTTTCAAAAAGATGAATTCTTATTAATCTATTTTTTTCAAAGATGAAGATGAGTTAGATAAAGAAAAAAATTGAATGAATGCTTATTTTAACATAAATAGACACATATATTTTTTTCATTTCTCTTCTTTTCACTCCATCTTATTAGAGAATTCTCAAGTTCAATATTCGCTTATGTCTGATTCAATTAAAAAGATGTTCGATTCAGATTCGGTTCGAAACTAAAGAAACCGAACCTGAACACAAGCTTAGACTTGATTAAATAAACAAACCGAACTTAAAAAATGTAAGTTCACTCAAATTCAATCCATTTACACCAGTAGTTAGGACAATTAACCCCGACCCTTCATCTTCCTCAAATTCAGTCTTCTTCTCTCACTCGATCACTATAATTGAGAGGGATGGAGAAGGAGCCCAAGAAGAACCCCTCGATGATATCCCCCATCCCCCCTTCTCCCCAAGATCCATCACCTCTCGCAGCTCCATCACTCGTAGTGCATCAACACGTGCTCCTCCACGCCACTGCGAGCCCCTTTACTTGTCGGTGCGACATCGCCACTGCCCACTGTGCTTCGCCATGGATGGTTGGGCACGACCATCACCTCTGGCAGGTCAACCGGAAGGCATTTTTGCACATTTTTTATTTACAATATTAGTTTATTGATTTTGGATTTAAGTAAAAATTTTACCATTTCCAAATTTTAGTAAAATTTGCACTTTAAATTTCTATCAAATTTTAAATTAAGATTCAGTCCTTCCCGTCCTTATTCACGATATTGAGATTCTTTTTTTTATTTTGCAATTTACTCAACTTCATGTTTCATAAAAAATACAAATAGGAAAATTTTACACTCTTTTATATATAAATTACAAAAAAATCTCTAGTTTGAAGTTTTGTTACATTTATGCACCTTGATATTTGAAATTGCATAAAAATAGCTAGATTTAAAAAAAATCACCGAAAAATCACGTGGGATCATGAAAACGTCCAAGTCCAAATTTCGAAAATTAAGAAAAAAATTAATCAAATGTGCCTTATGCAAATGCCAATCTCCGAGATGATTTCTTCTGAAAAATTGTACTACAAACATTCTGTTGCTATATTCAACCTTTGAACTAGCCTTTACATCTAAAAATTTTTGAAGATTGTGTGTATTTGTGATGACTCGATCCTAAAATTCACTTTTTAGCTCATCAATTTGTGCGCTTTCAATGACCAATCGTAATTCCGAGCCGGAGTCCGAAACTGTAGACAAAGTTCATGTATGCTCTTGTGTGGCCCTCCACTACGACTTTGGTTTCTTTTTGCTTAAAGATCTTAGGGAGTGATTTATGTATGAGATCACAACCAAATTAGAATTAAGTAATATAACAATATCATCATCCTCTTAAGTCACCTATTCATCGAATTTAGAGTTTCATTCAACAAATTCGTATCTTAATTGATGCAAACACCCCTTAGTTATGGCATGAAACGAGGTCAAATTTGGAAAAGTGGAGCAAATGGATGATGGGTCGATGTGAGCCTTGTTTTGTATAAACCAGATCGAGTTTGGGTCGGACTCGTGGGTCCGACTCAACCCATGTTCATCCATATCTGATTCCCTTTCCGTATTTTGATTGACTAGGTTTTGATGGTGAGAATCGTTGAGTATCATTGAAAATTTTTTACAATAAAAAAAGGTCATGGGACCACCAAATATTGTATTCCCAAATCATCCCAGCAATAATAGAGAGAATTGATGTAAGTGCAGTAAGTTAATTGTGGATAAATCTTTATATTGTATATTTGATGCATCTTCTTCCTCAGTTGGTTGATCCCTAGAGTGAGCTTTTTTTACTCCGTTCGTGTATAGATTTAGCAAGACTTTTTATTTGGCTTAAGGACTTGTCAACCTATGTACATGGAGGAGGCATCTATATTATTTGACAGGAGCTTACGAGAGGCTATTGAAGACATTGTTGTTTGTGGAGGCCCTTTTTTGGAGACCTCCAAGGGAGGATCGCTTCATTGCCTATTCAACTTGACGGTTTGGGGCTACTTTCAACAGTTGAGGCTTCTTCATATACCTTTGTGGCCTCCAGGGCGCAGTCTTGGGAGCTTCAGGATCATATCTTGTGGCACAATGAGATTCACAATGTGGATTTCGTCTTTGATTATGCTCTTCATCGACTTCATGGAATAATTCCCTCATCCGACCTCAGTTGCTTTTTTAGAAAGGACACCGTACCTCCAAAAACTCAAAACATTTCGACGAGTGTTATTTTAGCAAAATAATTGAGGACATGGAGGTGAAATTGGACATGATCGTTAGACAAAAGTCCATTTTACGGTATCTTCAAGCTGATCATGCCCGCGATTTTCTCCTTGCTATTCCTATTGACGGACTTGGTCTGCACATGTCACCAGTAGAGTATCGTTCTATCCTCAGATATCGTCTCATGATTCCTTTATTTCCAGATGATGAGTTATGTCCAGTTTGTCTTAAAGCATGCTTAGACACTTTTGGGGATCATGCAATTCATTGCAAGGAGCTTCCAGGTTTTAAATACAGACACGATCTTATTAGAGATGTTTTGTATGATGTACTTAGGCAGGCTGGTGTTGCTGCTAAGAAAGATGCGTCTGTGAACTTTTTAACCGACCCGCAAGAGGGAAGATCCACTCTTAGACCTGTAAATATTTTGATTTTTGGATGGGTTGGAGAGAAACATACCTGTGTAGATTTGACAGGAGTTTCTCCGTTGGTGGGATTGAAGAGTGCGACATTTACAGCGGAGCACACTGCCCTCAAAGCTGCTTTAGCAAAAGTGGTGAAGCACGAAAAAATGTGCTTGGAGATCAATATGTCTTTATCCATTTTGGTTTTGATACTTTTGGATTCCTAGCACCAGAAGCTATTGAACTTTTGAAGAGGGTCCAAAAAATCATGAGCAGTAATGTTATGGTATCTAAGTTTATGGATGTAGTGTTTAAAAGGATTGGTTTTGCAATCCAAAAAGGACTAGCAGCGTAGCTTGTTGCCCGTTTGTCTCCTATCACAATGTTTTAAATAGTTCAGTAACGATGCGAAAAAAAAGACTGTGTAATTGCATGTGCTTCTATTCGCTGATCGTGGTTCTATATATTGTGGTGCTTGATCACATTTATTACAAATAGTAGTATCACGGTAGGGAATCGTTAGACCTTTACACATCAGTAGTGTGGGTACAATCCTAAGGACAGCATAAAATGAGCGTTTTGGGTATGTACAATTTTATCCATTTCTTGTTTGTTGTACTTTTTTCTAACCTTTTTCCGGATCATGGATATTTAATTAGATAGTTCATGCATCATACATTTAGCATATGCGTTAAGATTGCGATTTGTTCTCTATCAATTATATTATTTATCTTGTGTACCACTAAATTAAATCACATATATCCTTAACATTACTGTTCAAAATCCGTTGTTAGTGATCCTTATCACAGCATCCTCATCTCCTTCTTCTCCAATCCCTCCTCGAGTGGGAAGGTCCAGACAAGCGAGACCTTTGCATTTTTGACAGAGTTATTTTTCATTATGGGTACTCATGGGAAATTATTTCTCAAAATGGGTACGGACCGAAACTTTTTCTCGAAATGATGATGTATCGGCAAACCGTTTGCCGCTCGTCTACATGACGTGGCAAACAGTTTACCATGGTGATGTGGCATCAGTGGCAAATCGTTTACCGTGTCTTGTGTCTGAAATGCTCTCTGTCATAAGCATCAAAAACCGCGTTGCCACGTTACCGCGACAAATCATTTGTCGCGTCACATAGACGAACAACAAATATTTTGCCGATATATCTCCATTCTTTACAAAAGTTTCAGTCCGTACCCATTCTAGGAAATAATTTTCCATAGATGTCCATACGCACAAATACGCATTTGAGTCGTTTCTATTGGATCATTTGTTCTCTGAAATGAGACGAGAATGTTCAGTGCAACATCACATCGGGATTTTTGAAATCCGTAAGCAGAGGACAGTTGTTCGGCAGTTGGAAGGTACAGTATACCTCAGAGACAACTGGCAGCAGCCGGTTCAAACGGAGACCACGGGTGCTTCATTACTGCCTAAGCGGTCGTTGTCCGTACGCGTTTCCGCGGGGACTGCAGATCTCAACATCGGGTTATATTAATCAACACCCTATCATTGAAGAAGAAGCCTTAAATAAAAAAATGCCGGATATTGCTCGTGCCCATGTCTTTGAACAGGTCTCCCTCATCTCTTACGTATCAGTCGGTCCCATCCGCATCTCTTCCCCCTATTTTATTTTATAAAAATCGTGTTACTGTCAACTGATGACATGTTTGGAGTAATGGTTGTTGCTGCTGATCAGTCGAAGGTTCTTTGCAGGTGCGGGGCTTTGAATGCCGCCCACTCCAAATCGTCGGTGCCCACGTAGAAACAATGCGCAGGTGACGAAATTGGAGGCAGCAGTCCGCGTCGCTCTCGCCACGCGTTTCCGCGGGGACTTTCTGACGCATCACTGCTCTATTATTGTTTGTGGGGTCTGTAAATTTTCCAATATTATTTGAAATAAAGGGGTGAGGTTTGCTTGAGGACTGCAATCGCTTGCGAGCAACAGTATTAGGGTAGGCTTCAATCCAAGCCAAGGTATCCCGAATTGCGAGCAACAGTATTAGGGTATGCTCCAATCCAAGCCAAGGTATCCCGGATAGGCAGAGACGACGATGAAGGCAAGCACGGGACAAAGCATGCGCCCAATCAGATATATGAGAAAAAAGGGACGGTTGAAGAATAAGTGGATACGGGACTCATGAACTCTAAAGCAAACGTAGCAAGGAGAGGGGCCACATATCCCAAATTTGGTGAGTCGATCGGTGGTCGGGAAGGGACCTATGACCACTAGGTGGAAAGTGCATGAGAACTTAGAGGAAATACCCTTGGCCCAAACATCGGTAGCCAACAGAACCACCTCGTCCCTTGCGAATAGGTTCGCAAGTATCAATGAAGGAGAAGCCCTTAGACGAGTGTGTCCGAAAATAAGAGTGTACCGTACCAGTGATAGCCCTTCGCAATGCATCCCTTCCATGTAAGATTGCTTTCCAAATGATTGGGTCAGAAGGGAAGGCATACCATACAAGAAAGAATGAGCATGTAAGTATTTTTGTCGTATGTAGAGAGACTGTATGGAGAAGTCTAAGGAGATTTCCAGGATCAAGAAGCCACCATGGCATCACGAATAGTAGCTAAAGACCTTAGACCAAGCCCACCCTCTTTTTTATGGAGGCAGACAATAAACCAAGAGATATCGTGCCTCCGATGTTCCCCACAAAAAATCGACACATAGCATGGTGACCTTGCACACAGAGCAAAGGGGAATGAGAGTACCCACTTCCCAAAAAGAAGGACGATGCTAGATATGGCAATCTTCAACAATTGCAAACAACCGGTCATGTAGAGGTCCTTCACTTTCCAACCGCATTGCAAGGCTCTCACCCTATCTTCCAATACCCTAGCATCATTATGCCTTCCATAGGAGGATGAAAGAGGGAGCCCCAAATACATAGTCACGCATGGGAGCTGTAATTTTATTACTCTATCATTATTTCATGATAGATGTAATTTTAAATTTGCGGCGGACTAATGTAAATAAACTTGATTCTGGATCAAAGGACCAATAGCAGATTGTTGTGATCTCTCGTGAAGGGATAGTTTTGACTGTCCTTTATATAATCGTAGAAGGGTGGTCATGTCGATCATACCCTATGTTTAAAAGAGACCAAAGGGGACTATCGTTAAAACCATCCCCTTTGTTTAAGTTGATCATTGCATGTTTTGTGAGTGAAAGAACTTATATGGGACAATTTTGATCGTCCGTCTATGCTTCTGGGATCGTCTCGCAACCATGAAGTCGAGAATGACCAGAGGGGGCAGTCATTACAACCGTCCCCTTTTCTTGAGTTATCATCGGATACTTCTGGGGGTTAAATCACCCATAAAAGGGGACGCTTGTCATGACCGTCTCCTTTTCCCTTTCTGCTCACTAGATGCATTTGTGAGTGAAAGCACCCATAGGGGACGATTTTGATCGTCCCCTCTATGCTTATGATGTCAACATCTCATTACCCCAAAGTCGAGGAGGATCAGAGGACATGGTAATTACGACCGTCTCCTTTGGTTACATCATGACCGTCCCCTCTCTATTGGAGAAGATATTTTGACATAACAAACACCATCAGGGATGGTCAAAACGGTCGTCCCTGATGGTGTCTTCGGGAAAACGGGCCCCAGCCGATCATTTTCCCCAGTTTGCTCCATTCTCCCTTCTTCTCCTCCTCTCCTCTATTGCTGATATGGGTGGTGTGTCACCGATGTGATGTCGTGGTGCTCCTTCATTGTGGTGCTCGTGTCTCACTCTGTGTTTCCTCCTTGCTATCATGGTTCTCTCTTTGCTATCGTGGTGTCCTTCACCTTGTTTCCTACCCCGCCTTCGACTGTGCTTGTCATCTCGTTCGACCTAGTTTGGTACGTTTTTATATCGCTGATGTAAAATACAAATATTGTACTATAATATCACCAATATGCACTATTTTCATGATTTTAATTGTTGTTGTCACTATGTGTTACCATATTCTTGATTGAAGCCATCCATGATCTTCACTAGAGGAGTTGTGCATATGACAAGAGGTCATTTGGACACGTATAGAGCGACATCATCGACCATCCTTGGAAGCACCGTATGTTTACAATAAACATAGATATGCACTGTTTAAAAATTGATATATCTATGTCTACTTTTCTCATGCAACTATGAATATTTATTATAGGGTACCTCTACTAAGAAGTTACATTCGTTGTTTCAAAATTTCTACAAAGTTCAAATCAACTCGCAATAAAGTAATTCTTTTTGATACCACAAAATAAATTGACATATAAAAATTTTAAAAATACATCATGTATATATATCAAGAAATGCCACTTAATTGTTAATGTGCCAAACTTCCCAAACCCATATGTTGAGCATATGAACTTCAATCCAAATGCACTCATCTTTATAGTTGTTCACTAAAATATATTAATTCGTACGAATATTTCTGATGTGAATTACACGTGCAAAGTAGGTTTTCGGGACCTTATTATATATAATACAATGTCAATTTGAACTTCTCAATTTCATATAAGGCACAACTATGATTTTTGTACATCCTTCCATCTCAATTCCTGGGTAAGGCAGATGGTCGATCTTATATTCGTTGCATCGGACCTGCCAAGGAACTCCTATGCTCCTTATACGATTGACAAGGATGTAAAAATCTAAAACGCCTTAAAAAGCATAAAAATTAAAAAAAACAAGCCTAGTTAATATGTATTTCATACTAATGAACTACTTTATACCTTTATTGTTGTGTATATATGTTGCCCATACAATAAATTAAAAACACACATAAGTGCCTTAATATTTGTATACCTAGTAATAATATATAAAAATGTATATTATTTATAATATAGCTAAAAATTAAAAGTCTATAATTGGTCGAATTATAATATAACTAAAAATAAAAAATTTATAATTGACCCTATACAAAAATGAAAGTAGTATAATCTTCGCCTTTTTCATCATGGATTTTTGTCCAAATTTGGTCATTGTTATTATTATTCGAATAATCACACAATCATGATTTTTTTGATGCTAACACGTGTCTGGACCACATATCATATCTTACTTTTGCTTCTTCTCTCTCTCTCTCTCATGTTCCAAGCTGACTGAATGCCCCCATTAGTTAGTCTGCCACTTAGGGCCTCGTCTTTACTCTAAATAACTCGCCAATATCCCCTTTCTCAAGCAATGATATCCACCTTTGCCGTGAAGTTGGTAACTGCTCCTCCCTCTCATATATAGCTCAACCAGCCACCTAATTTCCATTTTAAGATGTCATCGGAGAGGGATATATCTTTTTGTGCTCCAAGTTCAGTCATTGGTGTTAAAGATGATATGGAGCCTTCCCAAGTCTTGAAGGAGATAGCTGAATCCTTTACATGGTGATTAAAGATCTTTTCAACCTTGTTTGAGCCACCCTAGTTCAAAGCAAGCTTCCACCAGGGTTGTGTGTAGCATCCAGACATAGTCCACATATACTGATAGCAAAATGAGAGAGTATGTTATCAGTAGTGTGGATTACTACTAAACAACTTTAACTTAGGCATTTAGGTTGTGGTAAAGAGGTTCATTTGGACCCAAGCCCAACAAGTAGTGTGGTCTAGTTATCCTCGGTAATGGCTTGGGTCTTCGTTTGGAACTAACGGTGTCAGAGAAAGATCCTTCTAATAGATGAACATGCTACCCATAAGGTGGACCCTCCCATACAAAAGAGATAAGAGTAAAGGGCTACCCAAAAACATGACATCGTCACCAATACTAGGAATAATTGATGTGTCATAGCGTAACGAATACATTGCACATATAAGTGGGGGAGATTGCGACACTCCAAACGTAGTCCCTCATTTTGTAATAGAGAGAGCAGATTATAAGTAGTTGGGACTACTATTGAACAATTTGAACTTAAGCATTTTGGGTTGTGGTCGAGGAGTTGAGGAGGTCCCTAGCCCAACAAATTGTGCAATATGGTCGAGGCCCATAACATTACATTATGTAAGAGAGATGATTATTGGAGCACCTTTGAGCTCCTCCTCAAGACACTCTGGCCATCAACCCATTATGATTCCTTCACCAATTCGAGAGATCAAGGAGTATTTTGCTTTGTAGGCACTTGATTAGAGTGGCTGATGGAGTTGAATCCATCGAACTACCACAGTATTTTTGAAGATCTTCGGACACCCTTTCACCTCTAGACAAGAAGTTGGCATCAAGGAGGACCTTCTCTATGTCAGTTTAAGCTTCAGAGCATGCCATAAGACCTTGCTAGAGCTTGCATGCTCTTTGAAGCTCTGGCAACTAGCCTTCACCCACGATGTATCTCCCATCCTAGAAGAGGAATGAAGAAGTTGATGTTTGGCATCATCGAGGACTAGCATTTCACTGATCAAACATAATCAACATTGATCATTGATCAGAGAAGGATAGAAATATTGCTAAGTAGCCCCTGTCACTTTCTGCATTCATTGACATGACCTCGTGGCATAACCAAAGCGATTGAGATCTTCTCCGACCATCCGCTAAGAACAAGGAAATGGTGATCTTCTTAAGAAGTTCAATTTTGATCTTATCATAAATCTTAATCGACATTATGCGCACAGATGACCTGTCATCTAAAAGAACATGGTTGAAAGACAAAGCTCAAATATATATTTGTGTAAATGACTAACCATAATTTTTTTATTTTTTGGCATCCTATTCGATATGACTAGAGTAGAGGTTATAAGCATTTAATGTTTTCAGTGTGCTTATTCTTTCACTTTTTCATCTTTCTTTTGTTAGCATAGTTTTCCTTCTTGCATTGCCTAAAAGCTAGGAAGTACTCCAAAGTTTCCATCATGGAAGTTCGATTTTGAATTGATTAAGTAAATCTTTTGACATCTTGATCGGATTCCTTATTTTGCTTAGACTTTTTTTAGGCTTTTAATTTTTATCATTCATAGTATGTAAGGATTTTGGGAAAGGAACTATTAGAGATAGAGAGAGTGGGAAAAAGTTGGGGAACATATAGAGTTTACTCGATAGGGGAGAAGTCAAATGAGATTATTGTTGAATACTATATTTCTCTCTAGATCTTCTAGCCATTCGCTCTTTTCCTTTTCGATTGGCTTGTATCCTTCCATATCATCAAATATCAGCTCGACTAGCTCCTCTTGATATTACAATCATGCAAATGATTCATAAGGGTCTTATCGCTTCTCAGTCATTCAGTAATGCAATTTTGACTCTGACTTGAAGGATTGAATTTCACCGTGACTCGAGGAGGGGATCAAATGGATCATATGTAATTTCTTATGAAAATGAATTCAAATGTAATTTGGATTGTGAAATATTTTGTGTCACGCACACCATTTGAGTTCTGCTTGGAGATGACAAAATTGACGGGAAACCAATAGTGCAACTATTAAGAGAATACTAACTTAATTGTAGAGGAATCTTGGGTCGACTTGGTAACACAAATAGAGACTGATTTGCTTGGAAGGTGATACTTTTGTGGTCAGACTATATGTTCATTGGATGCAATCATATATCTCTCTAAGTCCTTGTGTATTGTATCAGACCTTTTCATATTGGTTTCTATGTAATTTGATATTTGTTCAATTTTATAAAAAATGGTTTAATTTTACTGTTGTTCAAGAGGAAGAATGTAAAGACTTGCGTTGAAAAGGACATGTGCAGATGAGATAAAATAAGAAGGCAGAAGAATAGAATAAAGGATCAAGATGAATGAAAGGATGGAGGATTGAAGGAAGGCATAAGAAAATGGAAAAGAATAGTAAGTTGAAGCTCCAGAAGAAAGTGAAGTTAACCAAATAAATCACGCGCACATCACAATTCGACAAAGATAAACATAAGTCAAATTCACTTCGATTATAACTCACAAAAAATGAAATCGGTCGGCGGTTATATTTTAAGTTTTGGAGAATGTTGTGTTTCAAAGAATTGGATTTGTCATCCAAAAGAGATTGGTGGCACAACTTGTTGCCCGTCTTCCATCAATTTCTATGTAATGAGAAGATCCAAATGTAAAGTTTCTGGAGTTGTTTTGCAAGAAATGAGGCACTTATAAAATTATTTCAATGCAACACGACCCTATAGTGAAAAACAATCGTGTGATATACTTGACTCTTTCCAAGAGCTCCTTATTCTAGGATCCACCATGTTTTATATATGTAGACCACCAATGTAACAATGAGCAAACTTTCATATGTCTTTCCACTCCTAAATGCTATCTAACTTCTTAGGTGAATACCGACAATACCAATGTTTTACGAACACTTCCCCACATAAGATAACACTATTGCTTACTGAGCTCCAAAGTATCTTTAGTCTTTAAGATATTTTTAGCGATGAACTACAAAGGTGAGTACAATCAAATTGGAGTTCATGCATGTGATATATAAGATACGGAATACATACATATTAGAGGTTAGGTTTTACTTCATGTTAGCATATGTGTAAGATAGTATGTTGTGGATATTTTTTCTATACATTTTATGGCATGAATACCCAAAAAATTAGGTCGGTTAACAAGTTACCCAGAAATATATATACAAGTATTTGTTTGTTTGTATATGTCATGTACATGTAGTAGTGCAATGTTAAGTACAATTTGTGAAGTTATGGATTTTGTGCAGAGGTGTGATTCCTCCCTTCCATTGAAGTCAACAAGAGAGGTTGATATGCTTTTATGTATTGTTCAATTGTGATATAGTGGCTATAGATTCGGAGAATGGGGGTGGGGGAGATGTGGAGTTGTTGCATATGTGACATGGGAGATGGAGGGAAAAAAATTCCAGCCATGTGCGACTGTGGATGGTGATTGGGTCTGATATATGCATGGCATTGGAAGATGGAACCGATTGGTATACTATGGTGATAAAATGATGACATGAAGCATGTGATTGGAGGATACAGAATTAAGGGGCCATTATGCGCATCTAGTGGAGAGGGGATGATCTCCTCCTTGCGCATGAAGCCAATGGTAAGGAGCTTGTTGGAGAAGGTCATCTTTGCAACACTTCTGGTTAAATTATCGCATGCAAGGACTTAATGGAAGAGTACCTCCTTCCACCTCCTCCTCTTGCGATTGCCAACGATGTAAGGAGGAGGTGAAAACATATACATTAAGAGAAGATTGTAGGGTGGTCGATATAAAAATATTTGAGAAAGAAGTAGAGTAGACATTGTTTGACAACTTTTACCATTTTCTTGTTCAGACTTTACTTACTTTATATCGACAGTTTAGTAACTAATAACAATCAAACTCACACCATTTTCTAGTTAGAGCATGTTCCTCCCATTGAACCTATTTTTTAAACACGTTTATGTCAAATTAAGCATGAAATTCCAGCCGCTTTCTTTAAAAAAAACATCAACCTGACATGTTGCCATCTAAAGAATGCAGCAGGATCTTCCTCTACTTAGACAAATACCACGAGATCTTTCCAAAAGCTTATTAATTAATTAATTAAGATAACTAATACACTACTGGCACATCTCATTAAATTACTGGAGCATTGATGCCCAACCGGTACGGCCCACACGCTTTATCCGCTATCCCAACGTCCTGTATAACTGTCAAACCATCGTCCAGCTGTCACCCTTTACGGCCTCCCTCCAAAACCACCACTAAGGAGTCAAAGCAGATAGGCTCCTCCAATCGCGATTCGACACGTGCCAGGACCGCACGATCAAGCCACTGCTCACTCTTTACAGCTGCCACGTCACCCGCGTCGCCATCTCTCCGTACCTTTCCCACATCGCAGCTGTCTCCCTGCTCGCACGCAGCTGGCGTTCCGTGTGCCAAGTCACCCCCACTCGTATTAAAGCCCCCCTTCCTTCCGTGCAGAACCCAAGCAGTCAACTTCAACTCCTGAGATCGAACCGGTAATAACCACCACCTCACCAATGGATGCCAACAACAACCCCCTTCTCCGCTCGCCGCAATCCGACGAGGAGCCCTACGCCACGATCTCCTCCGCACCACCGAAGCGCCGTGCCGGACGCACCAAGTTCCGCGAGACGCGGCACCCCGTCTTCAAAGGCGTGCGCCGCCGCAATGCCGACAGGTGGGTCTGCGAGGTCCGCGAACCCAACAAGAAGTCCCGAATCTGGCTCGGCACTTTCCCGACGGCTGAGATGGCAGCACGTGCCCACGACGTAGCTGCGATGGCACTTCGCGGCCGTTCGGCTTGCCTCAACTTTGCGGACTCCGCTTGGTTGCTCCCTGTTCCCGAATCGTCATCCCGAAAGATATCCAGAAGGCCGCCGTGCAAGCGGCCGAGGCATTCCGCCCTGCGGAGCACAGCAGCAGCGCCAATTCGACGAATGCAACCGAGATGCCGACGCAGGGAATCGCGGAGGAGTTTCCGTTCGGGAATGAGGAGTACCACCCAGATATGGTGGACTTCGGGTGGATGTCGCCC
This sequence comes from Ottelia alismoides, assembly GCA_037367405.1. NCBI lineage: Eukaryota > Viridiplantae > Streptophyta > Magnoliopsida > Alismatales > Hydrocharitaceae > Ottelia > Ottelia alismoides. The sequence continues at coordinate 106,261 of JAZKJV010011196.1, read as the reverse complement.
CCGCCGGCTCTGCCATCCACGTCGTACGGTATGGGCAGCGATTACGGTGGCTTCTGGGACGAAAATGACGGCGTGGAGGTGTCGCTTTGGAGCTACTCGATCTGACAACCGGAGGTCTTAGAATCTATGACTCTCATTGTACAGTTCCAATAATGGGAGCAGCTCTTCTTATCCAAAGGGCAGAGCTTTGGCCAATCAAGTAAACTCCATTGGCCATCGTGTGGGTTTTGGATTTTACAGATTCTGTTTTCTTCCATTGTACCCCTCGAGGAAGAGGGGAATCGGAGCTCTGCCAAAGGACGTGGAGCTTCGTTGCTGTTCTTTCGTGTTTAACTGGAATTTGGAATCGATGTTTCTAACTTTGAGACCAGAGATACGGATCTATGCGGGGCCGGTGCTTAATCTCTCCTGATGTCTGTTCGTTTGGTACTGGGACAGCTGGGATATCCGGATGATCCGGAGGAAAAAAATCGTCATTGATTCAAGGACACTGTTTTGGCTACCACTTCCCCAATTTGGACGATTCAATCATTAGGTATATTTAAATATGAACGAGGACCCACGCTCCGAGTCCCCAATAATGTGTTCCCGCGTAAACCTCCCGACAAGCGTTCGATATTATATAAAATCCAATTGCTCTGTTTTTTTTGATAAGTAAGGTAAACTATATATTTTCAAAAATAATCGAACCAAATACATAAAAAAGAATTAAGGCTCCCAGAGCGCGGTTAACTTCTAAGACAACATGATAAAGTATATGTATGACCCGAGCCAAAAACTGGGAGCCCTACAAAAAACTTATAAGTTTGAAATTGGTGACAACATCCTCAATTGAGCGATCAGGGGGCTGACACCGAGATGAAGCCCAGGCATTGTTGCGCTCCCGCCAAATTTGCCATACCGTGAGGGCGAGAAGAGCAGCAGCAGCAGTTCTGTCCTTAGAGTTGAGCTGGGTAAGCATCCATGAGATAACATCCGGAAGCAGATTCGAAGGAGGGGTAGCTATCTGCAGTAGCGAACGTGCTCCATGCAAAACCGTCGAGGAGTAGGAGCAAGAGAACAAAAGATGGGCATGAGTTTCAGGATGAACAGAGCAAAGGGGGCACGAAGTGGTGAGGTCCAAACCGAAGGAAGTGAGCCGATCGAGGGTGGGAAACGGCCGGTAACAACGCGATAGAGAGTAAATGCACACCGGGGAGGGGAGGACCTGTTCCAAACAATCGAATACCAGCCAACAGTAGAGCCTCGGGGACGAAGGAGTTCATAGGCACTCCTGAATGAGAAACCTTTGGAGGAAGGGGCCCAAGTAGGGGAGGGATAGTCCCCTCCGATACCTGCTCGGACCTTGGCCCTTAGATGCAACATGGCACTCCAAATTCTGGAGGAAGAACACGGGGAAGCATTGACGTCCCAGAAAGATACATCCTTCAGATACTTAGTACGCATATAAGCAGCCCAGATAGAGGAATCCCCATTAAGGAATCTCCAAATCCAAGCACAAATCATGGCATCCCTCAAGGAGCTCGATGAAGAGAGTCCCACACCCCCCTCTTGCTTAGGAAGGCAAATCTGATGCCAAGCAATATCATGACGATGGCGGCCCCAGAGGAAGTGGGCACACAACTTATCAAGACGACGGATCACTGAAAGAGGAAGAAGAGCACCAGCAGTCCAATAGAGTAGCATACCACGGATGACCGTGTTGAGTAATAGAGCACGGCCGGCCATGGATAGGCATTTAGCGCTCCAGCCATTGAAGAACTTCCGAAGACGGTTTTCCAGCGCTCTGGAATCGCTGCTACGAGAAAGAGAAGTGGCCAGGGGGAGGCCAAGGTAAACCGAAGGGAGGTTAAGTTGAAGCAATCCCAGCCACAGAGTAACCGCAAAGTCAAGGGTGGCCGATTTGGGTCTAAAAATCTTACTCTTCTTCGGATTCATCCTTAGATCGGAAATGGCCTCAAAATAGTTGAGAATTTCTTTAACCGCCTCTAACGAGCTCAACGAGCCCTTACAAAATATGAGAACATCATCAGCGTAAATTAAATGTGTGGGGGCCTTCGAATGACCCCTCCCCATGGTTTTGAAAAATCCAGAAATAGCGGCCCAGTCCAACCGGGATGAGAGGGATTCCATTCCGATGGTGAACAAGAGGGGGCTAAGGGGATCACCCTGGCGTAGTCCACGGGTACCCCTAAACAACCCATGAGGGGACCCATTAATAAGGATGGAGTAGGAAGTGGTGGTAATGCAGTTTTCAATCCAAGAGATCCACCTTTGCGGAAAACCCATCTCAGAAAGAGCCCGTAGAACAAAAATGTGGTCCATGGAATCAAAAGCTTTCGATATATCGATTTTAAGACAAGCCTTGTTACGGGAGGCTCTCCTATCGAAGCCTTGAAGCAGCTCATGAGCGAGGCGAATATTGTCTCCAATGGCTCTGCCTTTGATGAAGGCGGATTGATTTGGTGAGATAAGAGCAGGAAGCACCACCGCAAGCCTTTTCTCCAATTGCTCTGTATATTCACATTGGTGTGGCTACAAATACTGATCCCTGCACGCGTAGGTATGTGAAAATTGCATAGGTTGACCTCTACTCAAATTAGATCATTTACAAATCGGTTCGTGTGACAAGATGTCCCAACTATACAAATTATAGTAATATAAACTAATAAATGATAATTCGAACCTCAGTCCCCATTTACTTAAAGCGATACACAAATATAAAAAGCCTTCATTTTTTACGAGATAGTGGATAAATAAATACACAAATAAATAAATAAAATTGGAGTATGAATTCGGTCACTTTGGTGGACAATCATCTATCAGATATTTAAATTTAGGGTTGTTACCAGTTGTGTACCTATGAGATATTCCAATATCGGTTATACTCCTCTTTTTAGAAATATCAATTGTGCATCCAACTTATTGCCGTTTTATCACTTGTGCCCCTCTGTTAATCTAATCGTCAATCAGTTGGACTTAATAATGATTTGTTCAAACCATGGTGCAGTTAAGAGGGCACGATTGTCCACACTTCTTCTTCATCGTCTTCTTCCTCAATTTGTTATTCTTTCTTTTTCTTCATAATTTCTCTCTCTTAGTTACGCATTCGTGCATCCATTAAATTGCTAACATTTTTATGTTTTCATAAATATGTCACTCATTGTGGATCAAATGGTGAATTTTATTGAATTTTTCGGTGAATTTTAATGAATTAATTAATCAAAAATTTATCCTAACTAAACAAATGCTGAAGACTCTTATCCTTCCTTTCCTCTTCATCCTCCTCCTCCTCCTCCAGCAGCCCATCCCTTGCGATCATTCGAAAGCAATGGCCTTCTCCTTGAGACTGCGACGACAAGATGCCCCTTGGTAGAGAAGGAGGCGGCGGTGAGGCATGACATGACGTGTGGAAGAGCTGGGGGCAGAGAGGGAGGTGCAGGTGGAGGAGCCCTGGGCGAAGGGGAGGTGCATGAGCGACAAGAGGATCTAGTTGCGGAGGGGAGGTACGAGGGCGGAAGGGATATGCAGGGGGAGCTCGCAGCGAGGGAGAGGTGCGAGGGCGACGGGAGGAGACGGGAATGAAGAGGGAGGTGCATGAGCGAAGGGGAGGTGCTAGTGGTAGAGGGGGAGGTGCGAGGCGGAGAGGGAGGTGTGGGGCGAAGGAGAAGCACGTGTGGAGGAGCTTGGGGTGGAGGGGAGGTACGAGGATGGAGAGGAGGGGGCGGGCTGGGGAGGAGGGGCAGATGAGGAGCTCGGTGCAGATGAGGAGCTCGGGGCAGAGCTCGAGGCTGGAGGGGGTCAGGTTAGGGAAGAGGGGGCGAGCTGGGAAGGAGGGGCAGAGGAGGAGCTCGAGGCTGGAGGGGATCGGGTTAGGGAGGAGGAGGTGTGTTGGGGAGGAGGGGCAGAGGAGGAGATCGGGGCGGGAGGAGGGGCTGGGTTGGTGACGAGAGGCAGAGAAGGAGGTGTATGGGCTGATTGGGGAGGAGGAAGAGATATGGTGTCACGACCCCGTTTCCTGGGCCATTGGATCCTCCCATATCCGGATCTGGTTACTCAGCAATAATTTATTCAGCAATCACAACTAACATTCAGAAATATACTGCAAATAAAAATACTCGGAAGAAAGTATTTCAACACTTTTCCATTCACAAAATAAAGTTTAGAGGATACATTGTCCCACTATAACCATTACATGTACATCAGCTTGAAAGGAAAAGGAAAATATACAAAAGATTACTAACTACCTTAAAGAGTAAAGCTACTGTGCCTGGCTGGATGTCTAGTATGTAAGCCGGATGAATTTTTAAAGTCCTTGCTATGGCTCACCGATACCTGTTGGGTTTTCCATAAATCATAGGATAAAAATTAGCGAATGCTAAGTAACGAAGAAGAGAAAAGCAAATAAATTGTGTAATTTTTTTCAAAACTTGATATCACAAAATTTCATTCCTTTTTATTAATTTAAGTCCTATTCCTTTCTATTTCACATCAGTGATTAGTCCAGGGGAACCCCACCATTCTTGGACTCCGAAGCTGTGGACGCTTCGGGATTGGAGATTGTGTTGATCTTGGTAAGCTTATGCCGCCGCACGTCACCTCAACCAATCCTCCAATACTACCCTGACAATTTTCTTTTCTTTTATTAAACAGGGTCTCAAACCCTCAGCCTGGAAAACAAAATGAGCGCACCGTCCTCGAGGACTCGATTGCTTAAAACCTCAGGCTAACATTTAATCATATAACCTAGCGGCTTTAAAAACATATTATCGTGACCCAGCCGCTATTGAACCACTCGTGCCTCCACATGACACGACCACATCTTCCGTCGTTCCAACCCGAATATATTGGCTCCCGGTACCACGCGTTGCAAAACATTCAATTTGTACGCACTTATCATAACAGGGCAACCGTGTACCACCTAGGTAGGGAAATGCCAATACGGGTTCCTTCCGACAACCTACAGGTTGCATGCCCGACCTGTAGTACTACTCCCAGTCATCCTTATCGTGACACATGATCCTTTTCAGGATCCAACTCAAATCACACCAATTCACATGATGTAATTCTTTCGTTAAGTCTTTGATTTGCATAAACCGCAATACTTGGTATCGACTCACATATATATTATTCATAACCATATGTATACTCCTATTTATGCCTATTTTAACTCCCAAACCCTAACTTTCAGAGCCAACGCATCAATTTGATGTGTAAATCTTATTTAGTGGGAATTACAAAGAAATTCTTCAGACTTTTTCAAAAATAGCCAAAATTAGGGTTCTTCGTAGCAAAGAACACAAAATCAAGAATTTCAATAATTTCGTATGAAAACCCAACAGCAAAAGGAAGGATTTCGTTACCTAATCGAGCTCTCTCTCGTGTATGCAAGGCTTTATCGTGTTTTGTTTTTAGAAAGGCTATTTTACGGCTCCTGAAAAGATCGAATTTCATTTTTCGTATCAAAACGCTAAGAACATGTTAAGAACGCGAAGAACGAACGAAGAACGCGAAGAACGCGAAGAACACGAATAACGTCAAGAACATATTTTCTCTTAGAAATTTGGCAGAGTTTCCCCTTATATCGGGATATATTTCTCGGAAAATTTCGGCAGAGTTTCCCCTTATATCGGGATATATTTCTCGGAAAATTTCGGCAGAGTTTCCCCTTATATCGGGACATATTTCAAAATAAAACAAAAAGAGTTTCCTCTATAAAATCAATCGAGAGGAAAATAACCATGAAACTGAAAGAATATACTCAACAACAAGAGATGAAGAACCGGTAGACACCACACATCTTAGGTGAGTGAACGTGTGACGAATCATAGGGTCACTGACGTGCACAGCCGCCCACACCTAAGTAGGATATTACACAGATTTCTCCATCGAAATAACTATAAAAGCATAATACGAAGAATAGAAACATAAACGATGGAGAATCGGTAGACACCACGCGTCTTAGATGAGTGAACGTGTGACGAATCACAGGGTCACTGACGTGCATAGCCGCCCGCACCTAAGTAGGGTGTTACACAGATTTCTCCTCGAACCACAACAGGAAAATGAATCGGAAAGAAATACGAATCAAAAAGAAAACTTGAAAGAACAAGAGTATGAATTGAAAGCCTAGCTTACGAAGCAACTAAGAGAGGATCATACCTTTCTTCTCCTCGTTCTCCCGGCGGCGCTTCGCTAGCGCTCCTCCCTCGCCTCCCACTCCTCCTCCCAACCTCTCGACCCTAGCCCTTGGGGTGGTGGTAGTGTAAGTTGTAGAGAATGAATGGGTAGGGGGGTCTATTTATAGGCCCCATAAAACCACTAACCATGGTAGAAAACCATGGTTTCGACCTTAACCATGGTTTAGCGGCTCATGGTTTTGGCCCATGGTTTTAGCCAAAACTTATCCCAAACTTGGAGCTTAAGTTAGAACATTCTAGAGGATTCTAGATTCGCTAATGACGCTTAATTAACACTAATCGTGATTAACTTTCACTAATCGCGATTTAACTTTCGCGGCTTACGTATATCTTTTGTTAACTATTGATTAGTGTTTACTAATGATCATTAGCGGCTTTCAATCGTCATTAATTTCTTTAATCATGTTTAATTAGTCTTAATGACAGTCATTATGGATTAATGACATCTTAGCCTTCCTTACTTCTCTTTCTTCCGAAATTCATAACAAATCGAAACGAAGTCCGATTCACACGAAACAAATTCTGCCGGTTTCCTCTTTATGAGCTGGATCTTATTATATAGGATCCGAGATATGTCAAGTTCAAGGCTTTACATATGGTAGGAAGAATATAATAGTAAAATGACCTTTTCAACCTTTTTTTTAATTTAACTCCTGTTATATCCTCAAAATTGGCATTAAGAATGCCTACTAACTCGAAGGACACAAATGATACAATGACAAAAAGTTAAGAACATACTTGATATTCCCAAAAAAAGGAAGAACATAAATAAAATTGTAATATCTCATAAGGACACAACTAATAAATAAAGGGATTTTTACCCGGCAGACCCTGTAATCATTTGCAATTACCGCTACGACCTCTGAAACATCCTAATTCCTCCCTCACCCCCGTAAACTAGTTAACCTTTACCATACAGACCATGTGGTTAACCATCATCCATTAAGCCGTTAAAGTTAGCTGGATTCTGTTATCTTCTTGTACATTATGCCCATTTTATCTATCAAATTTACCATAAGTACCACTCCCTCTCCCTCCCCCTTCTTAGCCTCCATTGCTCACCGGCTCCCTGCTCGAAGCACCCCGGTGGTGAGCTGCGTACCTTGCTTAAGGTCAAGGACATGTCCCAGGCGGACTTCGGCCGCCTCGAGATCGAGCTTACCGAGGTGGAGATGCCCGGCCTCATGTCCTGCCGCTCCGAGTAAGGCCCCTCCCAGCCCTTCAAGGGCGCCCGCATCTTCGGCTCCCTCCACATGACCATCCAGACCGTCGTACTCATCGAGGCGACGACGAGTTCGCTTTGGAAGGCAGCTTGCGCAAGGCTGTGGAGAATCGGTGGTGGCTCCAGGAAGTGGATGGTGCCCTCTCGACAGATGGTGAAAGATGCTGCGTTCCTCTAGGAGCTGCAACGGGCGGTGGATGTTAGTTGCAGCAGAACTCCCTCAAGCAGAGGAGCTGGCAGCTTGGGCGGCCTGTCAGGACAGTAGAGTGGCTGCATGAGTTCCAGACAGATGTTGATGAAGGCGATCACGAGTTCCTGCGGCAGTGCTGGATGGCGGATGGGTTCCTCTTAGATGGTGGTGCATGGGGCGAAAGGATGGTGGAGTGGTTTCCTCTAGCAGTAGTACTCCGCTCAATGGATGGGGCACGGATTCCTTCAGATGACGGATACTCCTCCAACGGTGGATGAGATGGTCAGTGGAGAGATGGCGAATGGTGGATGGGATTGCGCGATGCTGTGGAGATGCGATCGGTAGGGGAGGAGGTCAACGGAAGTCCTTCGCGATGGCTGGCGACTCCAGGCAACGCAGGTTCACTCCAGGAGCAGGTGTTCATGGCTAGACTTGTTGGGGGTTGGCAATGGGAGACAAGGAGGTCTGTGATGGAGATAGTGGGCTCCTATGGAGGAGGGTGATCGACATGAGTCAGTGATGGTGATGGAAGATGGCGTTGCTGCGGATACGACGGACTGGATGTGTGCCAATTTTCTTATTCTCCCAGATCCGACGTCCACCGACAACGCTGAGTTCCAGATCGTGCTTGACCTTATCAGGGATGGGCTCAAGGTGGATCCCCACAAGTACAGGAGGATGAAGGAAAGGCTTGTCGGGGTCTCCGAGGAGACCACCACCGGGGTCAAGAGGCTCTACCAGATGCAGGCCAGCGGCACGTTGCTCTTCCCCGCCATCAACGTCAACGACTCCGTTACCAAGAGCAAGGTACGCAGCTCACCCACGTAACCGGCCCACCCGCACCTCCCCCAGGTCGAAGATCCCCCCCACCTCGACCATCACCCCAGGTCGGTGTCCCTCCCCTGACCCCGCCGTGTCCCCTGATCGAGCCCTCCTCTGGCTCAGCCGCCTCCCTGCTCGAGCCGTCCGTTTTTTTTCTCTGGGTTAATTCTACCCGTCCGATTGTGGTTGGTTAGATTAACTTATTTTTAACCCACCCAAATTAGCTTACGATGTGTCAATTTAACGGCAGGGTTTTTGGGGTAAGACGGAACAAGTTTACGGAATCGAGGTAGGAATTAGGATGTTTCAGAGGTCGTAGCGGTAATTGCAAAAGATTACAGGATCTGCCGGGTAAAAATCCCATAAATAAAATTGTAATATCTTAATATCTAAAAGGACACAGAAAATTGGAATCACCTCATCCGCCCCATCAGATAGCAAAACAAACGGCGACCATTTCTGCACCCTTCCCCTCTCAAGTATTTTCCCAGAATGGAGAGAGAAACCAAAATATCTCCCATTCTGGGTACGGAACGAAAATAATTCCCGGACTGGGTATATATCGGCAAATGGTTTGCCGCTCGCCCATGTGGCGCGGCAAACCATTTGCCGTGCTTACATGGACGTCGCGGCGAACCATTTGTCGTGCCCAGTGGCACGGTCAGCGAGAAGCGCGGTCTTCGACGCAGACGAGGCGCAGACGACGGGACCGCGCGCCAGAAGCGGTCGGCGACCCGCCCTGCACGGCATTTGATTTGCCGCTGGGCGGCAAATGGTTTGCCACTGGGCGACAAATGGTTTGCCGCTGGGCGGCATATAAATAGCCCGCCCGACCCCCCATTCCCCCCACACTCTCAACCATTCCTCTCATACACTCCCCCCCATTCAAGGTCTTCATCTCCAACTTCTCTTCCCTTCTAAGGTATGGAATTTTTTTAATTTAAATTTCTATAATTGTTAGGTATAATTTGTAGATGTCTTTTATTTAATTAGAAAATTATTTAGTTGTCATTTAAATTTTTTTAATTCCTTAAAATGAAGTTGTTATTCAGTTGTTCACAGTTATTGACAATTGTTTAGTTGTTAATAATTGTTGTACTTAAGAAGTTGTTCTTTATTTTGAAATAACTATAATTAGCAAGTTATTTAGTTCTTAATAGTTGTAGTATTCCATCTAACGAAGAGATTAGCTTAGAATTATATAATCGATGACCTACATGCCCACATGCCCACATGATAATATTAGGAAAATTAGAGCCACATTAAAATGGCATACAATCCCCCCATGTCACACAGTAATATTACTATTTATACTAGGAATAAATTTATTTACGGTAACATTAATTAAGTAATTAATTAAATACTTATTCAGAAAATTAGTTCAACAATCAATAAATATAAGTAAATTCTAGAGGTCATTAATTAATTAGAGTAAGGACAGTAGTAATTATAAATATATTGTAGAGGCCATTAATTAAAGAAAATAATTTATTACTTATGTAGGAAATTAATTAAAGTACTTATGTCGATAATTAATTAAAAACTAAATAATTAATAATTAATTATAAATTTCTAAAGTAATTAAGATTTTTTTAATATGAGTAATAATTATTATGAATCCTAAAATTATTACTAAATATACTATTGTTAAATTTAAATCTTAATATTAGTTATAAACTATCATTAAGTTAATGTTGACCACAATTAAATACGAATTTAAATTATCCTAATATTAGTTAATGAATTAATTAAGTACTTATATAGAAAATTATTTTAATAATCAATATTTACAAATGCATCATAGAGGTTATTAATTACAGTAATTACAGTAGTAATTATACTTATGTATAAAATTAAATTTAAAATAATTATTTATTAATTAATTATAAATACCATTAATTAATTAAGATTTTTTTAATTAAATTATACTACAATTAATTACGATTTGTTTTACCATAAATTATTTAAATTTAAATTTAAATTAAATACAATTAAACTAATACTGATTAAGAATTATTTTAATTAAATTATACTATCATTAATTTAATTTATACTACAATTAATTACGAATTCAACAGTAAATAATTAAAAAATAGTTATAAATACCAAAAATTAAGTAAGATTTTTTTAATGAAATGAAAATTTCATTAAGTAGGACTCTTAATTAAATTGGTGATATACTTCAAAATAGTAGAGCAGTTTAAATGGCGTTAACTTTTAGTTTTCTATAGAAAATGGGTGACGTCGCTGCACTTTATGTGTTCTGGGGCGGACGAGTTACAAACATAGAATCTGAGATCAGTTACGAAGGAGGTAAGAGTGATATGGTCGGAGTGCCTGTATCATGTAGCTATAATGATTTACTAGCTTACATATACAGTCTTACGGGCTATACTCCAGACTTGTTCGAGATTACTGTGACGTGCAAGTAGCCCACAAATGCAAATTCCTTCCGTCCAATCGTTATTGGATCGGATAAAATAACAAAGTTGATGTTGCAAGTTAGTTGACAAATGGGGATGATGGAACTACTGATTGAGGCTGTAGAGATTTCTTCACACCAATGGGACGTGGCATCGTCATCTATGCAAGGGTTGGACCTTAACATATCCCTTTACGATGGAGTCGAGGAAGAGGATGCCGCTGAAGACAATGAACAGAATGAAGTTGAGGACGAGGGGGAAGAGGAAGACGAGGGGGAAGAGGAAGACGACGAGGAAGACGATGAGGATGAAGAACAGTCTAGGACCAGAACTACTCAACGAGAGGGAGTGTTGACCGATCATGGTCAAGAGTCCCTTCTTCATTCGATATATCAAGAACCTATTTTCGATCCACCGGTAGACTATGGGATGGACTTAGACACGATGGAGGATCTTCCAGACTTCTTCGGGTCCGATGATTGGATCTTCGGCACATTTGCAGAGGAGATGCCATTTTTAAATGAAGTTGCGGAGCCAACATCCGAGGGCGCATCCGGTAAAGATTATTGGTTGAATCGTGCGTTCGACTCGAAGACTTCCTTAGTGGACGAGTTAAGCACTTGGAGCATGACAAAGCACGTCCAGTTCAAGGTGGACGCCTCGAAGAGCTCCCAGTATACCGCACACTGCATCTTCAAAGATTGCGGATGGAGGTTGCATGCATCCTACAATAGTCAACGAGACAATTGGGTTGTGCGTAGTTATCGTGCGGAACACACTTGTCGCAATGCAATATTACTCGTTGACAATCGAACATGCACTGCGAAATTTGTTGGAAGATTTATTCTTGCCACTCTACGGTCCAACTTAACTCTTACGCCAAGCGTCATCCAGTCACTTGTCCAAGACTCTTCTAACCTCCACTGCTCTGCAATCGACGGATCCCGTTCGAGCTGTACAAGTTGCCCGTCCATTGATTCTATTTCAAATTGGCACAAGCTTGTTTCCAGATGCTAGCGCGGACAAGGTGCATCTACGCCACCTTCTACTCCTGGAGGACCTCGAGAGTTGTGGACGCAGGGCATGGGGTGCAGCTGTACTAGCACAGATGTACTACCAGCTGGACCAATTTTCTCTCATGAACCTTCGGAGAGCATACGCATTTTGGACCCTGCTCCAGGTAACAACTCTAAATTGTTTTAATTTGCATCTGAACTTATATAATACGATTTCTTTCACCATATAAGCCTGATCTTGGGAGCGTATCCACATTGGTCGCCCCCGACCGTACCAGCTGGTACAGGCTACACTACGCTCTGCCCATTATGCAGCAAGGTCAATATAACTTCATAACTGCTTACGTGAATTCATTTCGATGTGGACCTTATGATTTATAATTTTTCATTACGTGGACGGGCGGAAGGAGGTCACACAGAGAGAATGTGTCGACCACTCACCTTTCATTTTATCGTAATGAGTTGGATTTGCAGGAAGAACATCAGGTACGTAACCTAAGTAATTCCTCAAGAGAAATTATGGTCTGGACAATATTAACACCCTTCTGATAACAGATGCGGTGGACACCCTACGAGGCCCAACATGTGTTGCAATTACCAGAGATTTGTCGTGAGGGCCAAGCTATCTGGCGTTCGCAGACAGTACCGGCAGTTCGGGTTGAGACAACACATTCCTGATGTAATGCCACAACTCCCCTCAGAGGACAGACGGGCTAGAGCACGAGACGATCAGCCCTATGATTGGGGGCTACACCATCAAGAGCATCTAGCTCAATGGCAATAGCGACTGAACGATGTCGTTGAAGAGAGGAATTTGGATAAGACACCTGCTGATGTCTTGTCTGACTACCTTACTTGGTATTGGCAGATTACGCGACGTTGGATTGCTACAGCCATACCACCACCCCGCCAAGCGTATGAACCACACGGACCGAGGTGGAACCAACTGGTAATTTCGTACCTAATACAAAATGCTGTTAACATAATTTCTTCGTAGTTTACGATTTAAACTTCTCCTCTATAGGTGAACTCCTTGTTTCGTGTGCGGGAAATGATGACGGAACATCGAAGGAGCACTGAATTGCAACGATTGATTGGTTATGTGGACTACACCATCCACAATATGTCACTGGTGGATCCGGGAATACATGATGTCCCCCCCATCTACACTTCATACACCGAGCCCACGACGTTTGCTTCTCAACAGTGGGGTGATCAATACACTTCCAGGGCAGAGGAAGTACGACCGTCATATCAGGCGACACAGTCCTACACCCAGCCCTATATTCCTCAGATGCAGCAGATGGGTTCCGCAATACCATAGTTTGACTTGCTTTCCACACAAGAAGCTCAGCCCTCTCAGGCACATCAATACTTCTGGCACATAGGGCCAAGTCAAAGCCAGCCCTCTTTCGCTGGGATCCCGGGTTATGGCGCTGGACCAGCAAGTTGGGGTATACAATCATCAGCAATGGATCTTCCAAGAGTACCCACTGAATCCGTGCCGGTGACAATACAAGAGCCACCTCGTGCTTCAAATGTATCAAGTCAGAGAGGGGGTACTGAACCTGAGAGAAGAACCGTTGCAAGTCATGGTAGGGGTCGGGGCGAGGCAGGTAGGGGAACAACAGCGGGAAGGGGGGAGGCAGGCTCGGGAACAGGAGAACAAAGGAGGGGGGAGAAAGAGAAAGCATCTTCATCAAGGGGACCACTATCAAAAGTTGTACACCACTTGAAAAAATGGTCTTATTGATTGTACCCTTAAGTTATCCCCATTTACGCAAAAAAATACGAGGTTTTGGTTTAACTTTTCTTTAATGTTGTTATCTAATTTCATGCAAAATAATATTATTTTTATGACTATTAATGACATTAACGTTGATTTCTACATTATTATTTCAAATTAATTAACATTCGAACAAGATATGGCCAAGATACGTATCACAGCTCGCAAGTCGGTGCGTCTGCCCGACAACCGTTTCTTAGCAGTACATGCTCCACCCAGTCGGGCCTCCAGCCGTGTACCATCCCACGCTCCATCGTCAACGCATCCACCGCCATCTACGACCCCAAGCAGGGCACCAACCGCATCAGAACCGGAGCCAGTGGAGATGGTACCTCATCTCCAGACGACAGAGACAGAGTCACAGTTCACCCCTTATTCCCCGCAAGGCAGTTCGATCCCTAGTTCATCTTATAGCGAGACATCACCGCTTGTAGAACCTGTCGATGAGGAAGAAACTTTATACGCTGACTTAGCTGATCTACATTACACTATCGCATTGAAGTATGCACGTTTGAGTGCACTGCGTGGAGAGCGAGTGAGGTCAGGTCGTCAGTAGAGTTAGTACATTTTGTTGTTATGTTTGAAATCTAGTGATGTTTATGTCTACTTTAAGGGTCTCTTGCGTATGTATTCTGCATGTATCTTTTTCAAGTAAATAACATATTTCAGCTTCTACTACTTGGAGAATTGATGAATGTATGTGCGTCCCAGTTACATGTTAAATATATTTCAGTTCCCATGTTAAAAATGTTCACTTAATTTTAATATAAATTAAAGAAATGTATTTTTAATTGTTACATAATATTTATGATAATAGTATACAAATATCTAATATAGAAATGTATTTTTAATTGTTACATAATATTTATTATTAATGTTTTAAAGTTACTCATAAATAAATACCAAATACACTACTAAAGTCTTACTTAAGTTATATCATAACATAATAATTGCTAAAACTATACGAATTATATTTTAAAATTAGATAAATATTACTTATTAAAACATCACGTTTATATAAATGTAATTTTAATTGTTAGATAATATTTATTATTAATAATTTAAATTTAATCATAAATAAATAGCAATTACACTACTAAACTCTTACTAAGTTATATCATAACATATTAATTGCTAAAACTATACGAATTAAATTTTTAATTTAAATAATCATTATTTAATAAAAAATCACATTTACATAAATGTATTTTTTATTGTTACATAATATTTATTATTAATATCTTAAATTTATTCATAAATAAATACAACATAAACATGTAAACTCTTAAGTTAAAGCATTGTACAAGTTTGGGCGGGAATGGTCCTTCGCAGCAAATGGTTTGCCGTAGGCGGCAATCCATTTGCCGCTCTCTCCACGTAAGTACGGCAAATGGTTTGCCGCGCCACATAGGCGAGCGGCAAACCATTTACCGATATATACCCAGTCCGAGAAATATTTTCAACTGATGCCCAAATTGGGAGATAGTTTTGTCTCTCTCTCCATTCTAGGAAATAGCTCTCCCCTCTCCTCCCATGTCCTCTGTTTCTCATCCTACCGCCGTTTCTCCTTCCTCCCACGGATCGATAGCCCCCCGCAGGGGTCGCGCCTCGCGCGCCACCGCTGGGATTCGTCTACGCGGAAGAGATGGCTGAGGACTCGCGGTGGAGGGTCGCGAGTGACTGCCCCGATCCGATGGGTCTGGTGGAGGAAGGGAGTCTTGTGGCGGTGGAGAAAGAAAGGTTTGGCCCCGTCCCCAGCTGCAGGACCGAGTTCGTGGAGCCAGAGGTGATCTGGGTGCTCGGGAGGTCACATATGGCAGAGAAATCGGCCTCGGAGCCATGAACCTTGGCACCACTTGCACAGCTCGGACTTGGGTTCGAGACCAGGAGAATTAATTTGGATCTTAGACATAATTGTTTCTCAATTCCCAGTTCTTGAGTGACTACACGTGCGGCTTTTCTGTTTGTTATGAGGTATTTCGGGGATGATCTCCACCGTAGTACGCAATCGTGATTGTGCGCCACCATCCTTGGAGACATTCAATGCAACTGTAAAATGGGAGCGGGATTTTCCGTAAGTAAAGTCTGTAATGGATGCTTCCGTTATCTCTACACCTACATTGTTTCTTTTATACATGTTGCTTGTGCTTGGTTTGATTTGGAGGTTTTTGGATCTTGGCGTCTTCCATGTTGTAAATCGGATTTTTGCATGTTATGGTTTTGGGTTAATTGCGGTTTTATACGTTTGCTGGATCCAATTCTTCTTTATTATATCATACATTGATTTTATTGGTTGTGATCCTGTTTTCGACATTCTTAGAGTAAATGCTTATACGTTTTTTCTCTCGGCTTCTTGAAGAAAATTGGAGGCGCCTTTTGGATCGAAAAGAGGAGATGACTTAGAGATGGGTAAATTAAACGAACTTTTTCTACCCGTACATGCTCAGTTTGAGTGATTTTTGGAAGAACATATAATTTATCGTAGAGGACCAATATGGTAGTAGAAATGCGGAATTGGGTATGGCGTTATAGGATTATATGAGGATTATGCGCAAATTTATAAGATACGGAAGTTTTTTGTTGAATGGATAAGATATGGAATCATGCGATACAATTGTGGGGAACTGCAGCATGGTCTGTAGGATATTCAGAGCTTCCTCTCGTTTGGCTGAGTCATCAACTATAAGTTTCATGAGTTTAACATGACATTTGTCTTCCTTTAATCTTGCAGGAGTATTTTTGGTCCAATATATTGATGCGATATTTCTATTGGGTATATTTCTTTAATGTTGTCCACTACTACTGACAGACACCTATCTCTTTCGTTTATCTTATTTTGCATTACGGTGCAAAGCGAGGGAAATGCTCTCCTTATAGACAGATAAAAGGGGATACAAATTGCTTGATTTATTGTCTATTTTTTCTGTTTCTTTCCATTTGTATTTGTTATTGTTAATAGTAGCATGATTTAGTGTTTTGCAGACTAAACTTTCAGAGCAGGGATAATGTACTCCGATGATGACGAGTTCCAACCTCTGTGGAAGTCAAATATGCTCTCTCTGTGAGGCTCCCAAGTTCTTAAATGCAATTGGTCGTAGCATAAATCTTGGTAGGTTTTAGCATTTCAATGGTGATAAACTTGTTCAGAAGTGAGTTTTAATTCTAAAAATCATTTTTAATATATGGGACTCAAAGCCCACTTTTTGGCTTTTATTTTATGTGTTTCTTCCATATGATTATAAACTGATGCTAATACATCCACATTTCTGTGTGTTTCTTAGTATGAGACAAAATTGTTAGATATTTCTCCCTTTCTAGAGTACTCTACTTTTGCACCTCTAAGTTCGTTTCATGATTTATTGCTGTCATCCATACTCCAGTACCATCATTTTTTGTTTTTTATGGGTGTTGCCTTATTTTGAACGATGCCAATTTTGCTGCAATCTCTTCGACACAGAAACATTTTTTTGAAAAACTAAAAACAACTATTAGAGTCTACCAAGTAATCCAACTATATTAAACTTGACATTTGTTAAAATGAAGATAGATAGGAAGTGCAAGTAACTCCTTTCACACTACCAATTTAGAACTTACACTATAACGATGGAGCCTTAATGGCTACAAGCGGGCAACTCTCTCAGTTTCATAATGTAGAAATATGAAATGCGGAAGCGAATCAAAGTACGAACATGATAAACAGACACTTCGATTTTACTTGGATCCATACTCCGTGAGGAGCAGAATGAAACCACAGGAGAACCGCCTCAAAGAGTTCTCAAAGGTTACAATGGGTGTTGGACTCTTTATATAGCCCCACCAAGACACCAAACTCCCACTATCACATGGCGTGGGACTAAACATGAGCCTCTATGAGACATTCTTCAACTCTCCACCTCAAGATGGAGCGTGCAATGCTCAGCTTGGACAAACGGAAAGAAAGCACTCACGCACACTAAATACATGACACTAAAAACAATATCGACTCAATGCATACACTATCGATCGCCGTTGAGGATGTTGCTTCTCATTCCTTGTTGGTGAGGAGAAATTGAGGGCTAGAGTGCGAACTGAATCATACCGAATTGAGTCTCTCACCGGGAGAACTCTGGCCCGCAACATGTCTCCTTCACTGATGTTTACTCCATCTCTCTGAAGGGTCGAATAACAAATGTCGTGGGAATATTCATGCGTATTGAAGTTCACTGTCACTAAAACTTGCCGTGGGAATATCCATATACATTGGAGTTCACGATCAATAAAACATGCCATGGTATTATCCACTCACTGGAGTTTAAGGTCACATGTTGTGCAAATATCCATATATGGTGGATTTCACGGCCAATGGAGAATGGAACAAAACAACGAGTCTTCAACGGAAGAACTCTAAAACCGTGGGTCACTCTAACTTAGAGTGTCTCAAATAATGGTAAGGTCTTGAAAGTTTGAAACCTCTACCCACACTCACCCTTTCTCCCATACTTGTCAAAAATAGAAGGGTACTTGACCAAGTAGGGAGAACAACTGAACATGTGTAAACAAAACAATAATTCCTTTTTCTTTTTTATAGTCCACATTTTTTTGGAATGTATTCCTTTTTATTTCCCAACCAACTTCTCTCTTCTTTGTGCATTCATTCGCATTTTCTTGGACTTTCATTTTTTAACCACTATTTTCAGTTAGTGTCAATTTTTTTTGGGACCGTGACATTTTTCAGCCATTCAATCCCTCTTTAGCTGTACTGCTCATATCCCACTTTTTTTCTTACATTTTGTTTTCATTCAGGCTACAGCCACAAGAGTGTAACCCAAAATTAAAAGAAAAAAACTGGCCTGAAGCTCACAAAAAATCAACCTTTCCTACTTTATTTTCGCAGCCTGTGTCATTTTTTCTGCTGAAATATGCCATTTTTTTATCTGAATTGTGGCATTTTTTGCTGCTACTTTTTTTTCAGTCCCATTATTTTTAGCCATTCCATTTTTTTGTTCGGCTATTTCATCCCATTCTTTTTTATATACATAACAGTAGAGGCCTATAAAAGGAAAGCATATGGGCCAAAGCCCAAATGGCCAACGATCTGCTCCAGCTTCCCTGTTCCTTTTTTATTCCCCTCTTCCATTCTTCTTGTGGGCAGATGACTACTTTTTGTATCAGAGAGCAGAGGCCATGTTGGCCACTAAGCACATTCAATAGTAACCCAGATATCGAAATAAAATAATTGCAGTACACAGGCTTGCGCCTGCTTTTTCTAGGGTTAGGGTTCCCCTCAGCAAAGAATACATTGGGGCACAGCTGCTGTCCAACACGTTCGCATGCTGCGACCACTCCCAATGTGGCCTCACCTTGAGTTGCGTCTGAGAACGGAGGGGCGGCGGCACCCACCAGGAGGAGGGGCAGTGCCGACCCCTAGAGAGACAGAACATAGGGGCGGCGATGGCACCTACTGGGAGGAGGGGTGGTGCCGGCCTCTAGAGAGACGGAACGATGCGGCGACAGAGGTCGAAAATGAGAGAGAGAGAGAGGGTGGTGCAGTGGGGATAGGGCTAGGGTTTTATGGTATGAGAGCTCCGGTCTAGGATCGCCGCTCTGATACCATGTTGGGAAAAATGAGAGACTTGTTTATTCCTTTAGCTCTAGGCCTCTCTTATATAGAGGAGAGTCCTATGAGAAAATTACATAAAACAAATAAGAGGAAAAAAATATGAAAAGGTACATAAACATAGAAATATATATATCTATAAATTAGTTTTGACACGATTTCAGATTTCATCGACTTGCCTTGGGCATGCCCTTTCTCATATGACATAGGAGGTCTGAGGCTTCTTATATTGCCTCCACAGACACTCCAAGTCCTAGTGTCCTAACTTCCCTTCAAGCTGGACAAGACACTACATATAATATCAACTTCTACACAAACACAACTATCGGTCGCTGTCAAGGACGTTGCTTCTCATGCCATGCATGTGGAGAGGAACAAATGAGCTGGAGTGCGAGTCGAATTGGTGTGATATGTACTGCACCTGTCAGAACCACCAAAACTGAAATTAGTCTCCTCGTCGAAGTACTCAGGTCCGCCAAAATCATGTGGACAACTGCTCCATCTCTGAAGGGTCGAACTGGAAAAGCCATGAAAACATCTTAGTCAGAGTTCACGGTCGCTAGATAATGGATTCTGAAAAGTCTCCTCGTCAGAAAACTAGGTCTCTCCTACACTGGCTCAGAGAATGGGATCTCGACTCCGGAGTCCCAATGAAATCACATGAAAACCCTATCCTGCATCGCGCAGGGAATGTGATCTCTACTTTGGAATCTCTATGGATCACATAAAAACTCTGAAACCAAAAACAAAGATGGGGTCCACACAAATAATGTTCGCAAACTTGTGCAAATCAAAGTGAAAACTCGGAACCAATTAGAATGTCGAACCTGAAATTGTAAATCACTATAGAGTCCGAAATCTAGCTAGCCTGGAATCTGGAGAATCTGAAAAACTGTCATGTAAAACTCTACACGGTACTCCTCCTTTCTCCTATACTGGTCGGAAAACAATGACATTGACCAAGTTGGGAGAAGACAAGAAAATGGGAGAAACAAAAATTACATAAGTCGATTTTTTCTCAACTTTCCCTTTTTTTGAGTCCTTCCATGTTTTCTTTCACGACTTTCTCTTTTCACAATTTTTTTCTTTCTTTTTTTTCTCTCGACTATTTCTTCTTCTTTTTTTATATAGCCATCTCTCTCTTTTTAAGCGTACGATTTTCTAAGCACCTCTTTTTCAAAAAAATTCCTCTCTTTTTTTGAACACTCGGCCAAATATAGACCCAAATGCGCAACTCCTCTCTTTTTTCTTCTCCGGCCTAATGGGCCTAGAACATTGTAGCCCTTTTTTTTCAGCAGCATCCCACTTGGGCTTACAAAAATTGGGGCTTTTTTTAATACAATACAATTTTATCCCTATTTAGGGTTCCACGATGGGAACCCAACTCACTCTTGATGGACCCCCCCTGCGGCCCCTTCGATGTAATAGGGTTCCGTCGTGGAACCCATCATCGCTGTCAGGAGGGAGGAGCGACATCGTAGCTGCTGGGAGCTCGGAGCAACTTCGCTTGGGACTGGAGGTGGCTGTGTTGCTTGGAGGGAGTTTGAAGGAGGGGGTCATCGACGCTTGGGGATTGACAGAGTTCGAACTCCTCCTCCTTCTTTATTGATCTGCGCTACTATTGGGACTTTGGATGGGTGGAGCGCTGCTATCTCGTTGTGATGGCACCGCTCGGAGATGCAACACGATCAACATGGAGTTGAAGGGGCCCTCCACCATATATGAGGCTTCAATGAATATGGGTGGCTCATAGCCGGAGGTCATGACATTGCTGTTGGTTGTCGCTTGGAGGGGCCTCCTCTTTGAACTGGAGTTCCTCCTGGAGATACGGTGTTGGGGTTAGAGCTACTAGAGGGTGTGCGGCACCGCTGTTACCTGGAAGCTGGAGGGCGAGGCCACTGTCTCGAGTGGTCACGGGGCTTGGATCGAACTGGAGGCGCGCACCAATCTAATGGGATAAGGAGTGGCACCGCCTGTTGTTGCACGAGAAAGGGCTTGTACGAGGATGGTTGGCTATGGTATACACATAGAGAAGGGCGGTACTGCCTGGTGGTTGCTGCTGCAATATCTCCATCTAGATCGGGAGGATTAAGGTTCCATCTGGAACCCTATAACTGATCCTGAATATTGCCGATCAAACTGGTGTTGGCGGCTTTGATCTTCAGAATTATGAAACAAATCTCGATCAGGCGGAGCAAGAATCGAACCTGCTTTGATATTAAGACCATACAAAATTAGGATTTCTGAAATCCTAAAATTCTTCTCAAACAACTCATGAAATAAGAATGTTTTCAAGAACGAATCACCAAAATCAATTTAGTACAATTGATGGAAATAACTCTTCGAGAATCGAACCCGCTCTGATACCATGTTAGAAATATGAAACGCGAAAGCATAATATTAGAGATAATAGAATAAACTTGAAAGAACAATGGGATTTTACGTGGTACCCTACTCCTAAGGAGCGTGATGAAACCACGACAGAATGTCTCAAAGGGTTGATCTGTTCATTCAACTTTCTCATCTGATACAGGAGGTTTGAGGCTTCTTATATAGCCTCCATATACCCTCAAAGTCCCACCACTGGTAGATGTAGAACTAAACAACTTGACGTGGTAATTGGATCCTAGAAGGATGCAATTACCTTTCTACATAAGTGACACATATACACTAACAGTCGGTTACATGGATTTTTTGCCTCCATTTAGATCTGTTTTAGGTCATTCTTGAGCTTAAATCTAAATAACAGAGATCACTTTAGGTAATATCTTTCCAGCACTTATTGGGCCTTCCTTGCCATCTCTTAACTGACTTAACATCCCAAATCTCGCATATTCTAACTGGTGCATCATCAACTGACCTCCTTTGCAAATGGATAAACCATCTTAAGCGATTTTCTCTCATCTTATCCTCTATCGGGGTTACGCCAACTTTCCTTTTAATCGCTCATTCCGAATCCCATCTTTTCATTTATGACCACACATCCATCTTAGCATTTTCATTTTTGCTACTGTCATTCTCTGCACATGTCTACATACCAACATTCTGATCCATAGAGCATAACAGGTCTTAAGCCTGCTTTATAATACTTTCTGTAGAGATAATTATACAGTCTATGTATCGTTTATGCTATTTTTGTGTTCTTGGTTGCACCTTATGTAATTTACCCATGGGCTGTTTCTATATAAAAGAGCCTAGGGTTCTTTGGAATAAGACGATTTTCACTTTTCCACCATCATGGTATCAGCCAAAACCCTAATACCCCATCACCACCCTCGTCGCCCGTTGCCCCCTCCCCCATCCTTCTTCCGTTACCGCGGACGCCGTTCTCTCTCTCTCTCTCTCTCTCTCTCTCTCTCTCTCTCTCTCTCTCTGGCATCGCCACTCGTTGCCACCCTCTTACCGCCTTCACCCTCTCGCCAACCCATCTTCTCCTTTCCGCCGGTCCCTACCCCTGCCGCCCCCTACCCCTGCCGTCCCCTACCCCCGCCGGCCTTACCCTCTGCCGCCACCATCATCTCTATAGATTTGAGTGCGTAAAGTCTACATATGCACTCAAATCCCATGAAGTTTATGTAAACATTTGTCCTTTGGTCTACAAACCCTAGTTCTTCTTCTCCGGTGATATGTCAGAAAACAAGGTCGATATGCCCTCCATAGGCGCATTCAAAGGTCCTGCGTCAATCGTCAAGATGAATGAGACGAACTATGAGCTATGGGTGATGCAGTTTATGAGTCTCATGAAGTTGAATGGTAAGAAGGACATTCTTACCGAGGAAGAACCGACAGAGAAGACTGGGGTTTATGCCTCCTGGGAGGCTGATGATTCGTGCGCCAAGGTCTGGCCTTCAGGCACACTATAGATAGAGATTGCTAATGATGTTCTCCATTAGCCCACCTCTAAGGCGACGCGGGACATACTGGCAGCAACATATTCACAGGTGCGGAATGAAACCAAGATCCTTCAGCTCCAGTATGACATATTCACAGTGAAGTAGAATGGACGACCACTTCACTCCTTCTATACATCCCTACGAGAGATGCTTGAGAAACTCTACAGTATCATTCCTCTTATGGCCATACCGGAGCAACAGAAGATATTTAGGAATGCCACCATGGTGGGGGTCCTGCTTACGGCCAAGCCCCTTGACCCTGAATATGATGTTGCTCGATCACAGATTCTTGCCGATGCTACCATTCCTCATATGGAGGAAGTCTACCGTAGACTTAGCTGTATCTTTGTCTTCTACTCCACCGCCCTCGACGATGGCTGCTTCCAGAAGTAGAGGTGGCCTTTCTTCATTCCTTGGTCGTGGACCTCGTGGTCGAGGCGATCATTTTCGCCAACCATGCACCTTCTGCCATCGCACAGGACATGCTGAGGGTACATGCTATTCTAAGCATGGATTTCCATCCTCGGCCCGTGTAGCCAAGCATGTTGCATCTACTTCAGATCAGAGGTTCGAGGAGCTCGTTGCGACATATTATGCCTCCCGTATCTCCAGATTCTCCAGGAGGCCCTTCGGATATTGCTGCTTCAGCCTCTGTCACTACTTCTGCCATTGCTAGCACCTCAGGTAGTGCTTATGCTTTTCCATCATGTCATAGTTATGATGTCTCAGATTGGATTATGGACGCTGGTGCGACATACCATCTTTGCCGCGACAGAGATAAACTTACGTCATACAGGGAGATTCCACCATGGCGGTCAGTGGTAATAGCTGATGGGACTCATTCACTCATTATTGGACATGGGGAGATTATTTTATCGCCTTCCATGCATCTACAGAATGTTTACATGTCCCCGATTTTTCGATGAACTTGCTTTATATTTGTCAGATTACAAAGGACCCATCGTCTCTTATTTTTCAGGACATTCTAACGGGTAGGGTGATTGGTTGTGGTTCTGAGCAGGATGATCTTTATCGTGTGGTCAGGAATTCCTATGTTGGCGTCTCCTCTCATTCAAGCTGATCGGTCTCTCCGTATACATGGTATCTACGCTTTGGTTACCTTCCTCTTTAGAAGATGCGTCATCTATTGCCTCAGATTTCTCCGAGTTCTTCCTTTCGGTGTGAAGTATGTCAATTGGGAAAGCACCATAGAGATAGCTTCCCTAGTCGTCAGTGTCGGAGCAGTAGCTCCCCTTTTGAGTTACTTCATGTCGACATTTGGGGTCCGAGTTGTGTTCCTGATCACCAGGGACACATGTTTTATCTTGTAGTCGCTGATGATTTTTCTCGTCTGTCGTGAGTATTTCTATTAAAGAATAAATATGAAGTAGGGGATGTTATCAGAAATCTTATAAATGAAGTGCAAAATGTTTTTTCCAGTCACGTGAAATATGTTCGTACGGATAATGCTTTGGAATTTTGCACTCGTTTCCTTTCACAATTCTTTTCGTCACGTGGTATTATTCATCAAACTACCTGTGCGTACACATCTCAACAAAATAGCGTTGCTGAGAGAAAGCATCGTCATCTTCTTGATATAACTCGAACCCTTCTTATCCAGAGTAGTGCACCTATTTCCTTTTGGGGAGATGTTGTACTTACAGTTTGTTATCTTGTGAATCGTATGCCATCCTCGGTTCTTGGTGAGAAAATTCCTCTTTCTGTTGACTTTGCCGACAAGGAATTATTCTCACTTACTCGTGTTTTTGGTACTCTTGCATTTGTTCATCAGCTGTCTCCTGGACTTGAGAAGGTCTCGCCTAGGGCTGTCAAGTGTGTCTTTGCGGGTTACCCTCGGACTCAGAAGGGATACCGTTGCTACGATCCTGTAAACATGAAATATTTTGTCAGTGTTGATGTCACATTCTTTGAGTATGTTATGTATTTCTCCCTTGCAGGTGACAGGTTGGCCTCATCCACATCTAATGACGAGATCTATGTTCCTCCTCCACCTCTTCCGAGTCCACCGCAGTACATTCCTGTTCCCTGTTGTCACACCAACATCGTCCCCATCACCACCAACATTACCTCCACCACCACAACTACCTGTTTCGCCCCTACCTAAATTTTATACACGTCGGTCGGTGATGACACAGAAAAACCGAGCGACTAAGGTAAATGTACAAAAATGGTCGTTGCGACCTCGGTCACTCAGACGATGTGTCGATCAAGAAAAATGAACCACTAATGACAAATCAAGCAATCAAAACACGGATAGCGGTCCTGCTATGTGATTAACCTGGTATAGCACCCAGGGTCGAACTCAAGGAGCACGGATTGGCCGAGAGGCTTACGAAGTAGTCAAATCAAACAAAAGAAAAGAGGAAAATATTTTTAGTGGTTTTTAATTATTTTTATATTTTTTTGGATTTTTAAGTTTATTAAGAAGATAAGAAAAACAAGGAAGAACACAATTCAACAAATTATTTCAAGCACCAAAAATCAACCAAAAATCAAAGCAAAAATATTTTTATGTGTTTTATATTTTTTTATGTTTTTGGTGAATTTTTGGTAATTTTCTGATATTTATTTTTTTTTCTAAAAATCAAACAGTAACAAAAATAAGAGGTACTGTCCAGCCGAGCCAAGGAACCCTAGATAAAATATCTAAGGGCCTCAAAATGGCCTGGAGGTAATTTTCCTGTAAAGTAGGTAAAACAAGGAAAATTTAGGTACCAATTTTATTGTTTTTGGGTTTTTAATGTATTTATTAGAATTTTTATGGGTTTTTTAAGTGTTTTTAAGTTTTTAGTGTTTTTAAGCAATGAAAAATAGCCAAAATTGGCTGGAAAATCAAACAAACTAAACTAAACAGTAGCTAATTTTTAGGGAATTTTTGAAGGAGTTTTTATATTTTTTTGTGATTTTTCAAACTAGACAGTGCCAAAAATAGAGGTTTTTGAATTTTTAAAAATACCAAACAAAATAAAAAATGTCCTAAAAAATCTACAAAAATCCTACACCATGGCAGGAGCCATGTGTCAAATTTTCGTTGGATTTGAAGGTGATTTGATATTTTATTCAAAAATAGAGATAGGGCACTGTGCACAGGGACCAAAGTGCAAATACCCAAAGTTCTGGGGGTCCAGGTGCAATTAACCCAGCAAAACACGTGCCACGCGCGTGCCTGGGGCACTCAGGGACCTATATGTAAGGAAAATAAGTTCCGAGGGCTTATTGGTAACAAGTACCAAAAGTCCAAGGACTTATCTGCAAATAACCCAAAAATATCACGCACATGTGGAAATAAATCACGCACAGGGTTATAAATGCAAATAAGTAAAAGATTTCATTCATTCAATAACAGTCAGAACTACATGGGCATAAATTGCAAATAACCCAAAACAACACGTGACGAAGCACGTGGCTCACAATAGGCAGGGGTATATATGCAAGGAAAATAAAGTACGGGGTCCACAGTGCAATTTTCACAAAAGTAAAAGAACTACACTACGTATTTACAGGACTAAAGCTAAATGCAGGAAAGAAAGGGGGCCTAAGAACAATTTACCCCTTTTATTAATGTCGAGGGACGGATGCACGACGCGTGGCAGATCAAACGGCTGAGACGACGCGCCGTACACCAAAGGGGAACCCTCGAGTCGATCCGACGGCTGGAACGCGTCCACGTGGAAGATCAGACGGTGGTGCTGCAACGTGGGTCTGCGAAGGAGGACTCGCTCGGATCGGACGGATGAGGTTTGGCCACGTTCTGGATCTGACGGTCGAAGACGTCGTGGTTAAACCTCAGCCATCGGACGGTGAAGATCCAACCTCAAAGATCTGGCGGACAGGGCTGCTCCGAGAACGAACGGACACGATCTAATCTGGAGCATCGAGGTCGATCTGACGGTCGGCGAGGATCCTGGAAGAACTGGTCGCCGGCGACTTTCGCTGGCCCTATGTGCGCGCGGTGGTCCTCGTCTGATGCTCCTGAGGTGCGGGAAAGCTTCGCCGTGAAGTCCCGCACCCGATGCTCTGCTCCGATGGAGGCGAGGAGCTCCAGAGAGCTCCGGCAACGTGAAAGAACTAGAGCTGCTGTGCCCAGAAATTCCGACCTCCAGATGAGGTCGATTAACCCTGAAATCTGCACAGGAAAGAAGCTGGGTCGAGGGCAAAGTGCCTCGACCCGTCAGAGCGGGCGGAAGGTGACTGGTGCGGCGAGATGGAGGCTCTCCGGCGAGCGGCGGAGGGGCGAGAGCCGATACCCTGCTCCGAGGCGAGACAGGGGGAGTGAAGGGGCGGAGAAGGTGGATAGGAGTCTGGAGAAGGTGGTGGAGTGGTCGGATGAGTGAAAGGATGGTCGGAAACAACAGGCGAAGGCGGCGGAGCTAAACTACTAAAAATCGAAAAATCGCAACCTAAGCTTATCTACGGCCTAACTAAGCTACCTGATGGGCGCATTCGACTAGGCTGGAGCTGATGAAGCTCCCGGTCGTTGCCTGCAAGGGGCCGTCGAGTTCCCCGAGGCTCAGCGCGCTCGCGGCGGCGCACGGCGGCGTTTACCACCGGATCAGTGACTCCCGGCTGCCCGGGCCTCGCTGCTTCTCCCACGGCCACGGCTGTCACTCAGGGACGTTGGAGGAGGTCACAGGTACCGAGGGAGAGATCAAAGATGAAAGAATTAGGTCGCCGGAGACGACTTTATATATGGCGGAGGATCCGAGAAGACAGGGGTCGGGCGAGATGCGCGGAGCTTGGATCCTCTAAACCTACCCCGGGCAAGGGTCCTGGATGATCAGAGAGTATTCGGAGCCCGGGGTTTGGGGTGTTGGCGGTCGGGTCAACCGTGAAAAATTCGGAGAAAACGGGTCGGGCAAGGAGGACCCGGCTCTGGTGGTCCTGGGGGAGAGTTGACCGGGGGTCAACAATCCCCCGTGGACCAATCAGAGGCCGCCAAGCAATGAATTTTTATTTAATTATTTTGGGTTAGAAAATGACCGAATTTTCAAAAACTTAAAACATGAAATATTTTTATTTTATTTTTTTTCTATTTTTTGGTGATTTTTAATTAATTTTTGGAAATAAAAATAAGGTATTTACATTATATAGCTCTATATAGGTATATATACAATATGTAGGCTTTTGATTTTTAATTTTTAATTATTATTTTTGTACAATTTTATTCCTATTTTATATTTTGTTTATTTATAGAATAAAATAAGGAATAAAAGGATGTTTTTATTTGATTTTTATTATTTATATACATAGGTAAAATAAACAGATATGTACATCTATATACATAGTATATGTACAATGTATTTTTGTATTTTTAATTTTTCTATTTTTATGTTGTTTTGATTTTAATTTATTTTATTTATCTATAATATATAACATAGAATCTTAACAAGAATTATAAAAATTACTTTTTATTTATTTACACAGCTAAATAAATATATCAGTGTGGTATATGTTCATGATGAGAGGGAGTATTTTTAATCTTTTTGATTTTTAACTCTTTATTTTGTTTTTATCTTTTATAAATATATACAAGTATTTACAAGCATACTTTTGGGTGAGGAAAATATAGTTTTATTTATTTACACAAATATTTACACATGAGCCCCTATCTCCCTCTACTTTGGCTTTTATGCGGTCAGGCCCATGCTGAGCCCTCCCTTGGGTTAGGTTGCTCAATATTTATTCTAAATATTTCCCTCTTTTTCTTTTTAATCTTTATTCTTTTATTTTTGCACAAAAACATGCTAATTATAAGTTTTTACATAATGCATGCTTTTGGTAATTATTTATATTTACATATATCTACATGCATTTGCAAAGGTTTTTGTAGCTAAAATATAAGAATAAAGAGTGATGAATGGGTATTCATCAGTCGGGTCTTGCTCATGCTGCACGTCAATCATCTAACACACCTCAGGTATGGGGTCAGATAGTGTGCAAGTGCAGGGTTCGAACCGGCGAGTACTGTTGCTGATGATCTGGATGCTCCTATTGCTATACAGAAGCATAAACACACATATGCATCATATCCTCTTACTTCCCAGGTTTCCTTTCACTCATCTCACAGGGGACTTTCAGAGGTTTGTTGTGGCTTTGCCTGCCGTGGAGATACCACGAAATTCTCAGAATGCCTTGAAGATTGCCCGTTGGCATTTTTCTATGGAAGAGGAAATGGTTGCTCTACAGTCGTAGGGTACATGGAGCTTGGTTCCCGCTTCCTCAGGAGTATCTGTTGTTAGCAGCAAATGTGTATTCACTGTTAAGTATCTTGCAGATGATAATCTTGACCGTTACAAGGCAAGGCTAGTGGCGCGAGGTGTCACTCAGACATATGGCGTGGATTATGTGGACACTTTCTCTCCAGTTGCCCGTCTTTCCACTCTTCGTATTCTTCTGTCCGTTGCTGTGGTACGTGATTGGCCTTTGTTTCAGCTTGATGTTAAGAATGTCTTCTTGTATAGCGATTTGTAGGAAGAAGTCTACATGCAACAGCCTTCGGGGTTTGCTGCTGATGGGGAGTGTCCCATGGTGTGTAGACTTCATAAGGCTATATATGGCCTTAAACAAAGCCCAAGGGCATGCTTTTAGAAGCTTCCCCATCTAATTGAACAACAAGGATTCAGGAGATCAAATGCGGATCATTCGTTGTTCGTCGAGAAGACTTTGAGGTACGGTTGTCATCATGGTGTATGCTGATGATATATTGGTTACAGGAGATGATACACAGGGGATAAAGATGGCAAAAACTTTTCTGGCCCATCAGTTTCTTATGAAGGATCCTGGTATTCTACGATACTTTTTGGGGTTGGAGTTTGCCAAGAATGCGCATGGTATTGTGATAACCCAAAGGAAATACATTACAGATATGCTTATCGAGACGTGTATGGTTGGGTGTAGACCCTCAACTACTCCTATGGACCCCAGCATGACATTATATGATAATGATACGGAGGAAGTTGACAGGAGAAGGTATCGAGAAATGGTTGGTAAGCTTCTTTATATTACTATAACTCGACTTGATATTGCTTTTGCAGTAAGTTGGGTGTATCGGTTCATGCAACAACCGAGACAGGTACATATGGATGCTATATATATGATACTAATGTATCTAAAGTCGTCTCTAAGCATAGGATTGCTGTTTAGAAAGGAAACAAATCTATCTATCTCGGCATGTGCAGATGCGGATTATGCATGATGCCCTAAGGATCGGAAGTTTACTTCAGGTTTTGCAGTTTTTGTGGGCAGTTCTTTGGTTTCTTGGAAAAGTAAGAAACAAACCGTAGAGGCTAGATCTAGTGCTGAATCTGAATATAGGGCCATGTCTCAAGCAAGTACTGAGATGATGTGGGTTCGAGCTGTACTAGAATATTTGCATATAGGTGTACATTTACCCATGCAACTACAATGTGATAATCAAGCCGCATTATTCATTGCCCATAACCTTGCCTTTCATGAAAGAACAAAACATATTGAGGTGGACTGTCATTACACTAGAGATATAATCCAGAAGGGCATGATTTCTACTTCACATGTTAGTTCAGGGGAGCAGATTGCCGACATCTTCACCAAGCCATTGCTCAGAGGACCATTCCAGAAGTGTTCTTCCAAGTTGAGCATGATTGATATCTATGCTCCATATTGAGGGTGAGTGCAGAGATAATTATATAGTCTATGTATTGTTTATGCTATTTTTATGTTCTTGGTTACACCTTATGTAATTTACCCATGGCCCGTCTCTATATAAGAGAGCCTAGGGTTCTTTGGAATAAGATGATTTTCACTTTTCCACCAACACTTTCCATTAACTTTCAAAGGGATTTTCTTATCACAAAGAGCAATGGAGGCTCTTCTCGACTTTAGCCAACCTACATTTATTATATGAGGAACATCTCCAATTTCTCCATCATGTTGCAAAACCGATCCCTAGTAACAACAACAAAGCTTTTTCCCACATTAAGTAGGGTCGGCTAAATTGAGGAGGGTTATGTGTTAGGTAGCCGACAACCAACAAGAGAGATAAATTCTTAAATAGTGTTCTTTTTATGAACATTATTTAGGAATTTACCTTAAAACCGTCCGGATCTTTTCAACATAGAAAATATATCCCAAGTATCTAAAAAAACCTTCTTCTAAATGGTATTTCTCTGATCTTCACCTCGAGTCCTTCACCGTTGTTTCCATCAAATGCGTGCTCTATATATTTAGTCTTAGCCCTACTTATACGGAATCTTTTAGTCTCTACGGCATGTCTTCAAACATCCAGCTTCTCATTTACTCCATCTCTTCTCTCATATCAACACAATATCATTGGCGAGGAACGTACACTAAGGTATCTCATCCCGAATGTGACAAGTCAATATGATTCCATAATGAGGTCAATAATGGTATAAATATATGAAAATTAAATATTGTAGATATGGTACCCGATATCTAGAATAATTGAGCTTACACAGATACATTGCACTCGGTCCCGTTTATTTTCTTAATGTTGGAAATGTTTCTGTAGCTTGTGATCTAAGCATGATCTCAATGACATGTTGCAAGTATGGGATACAATCATCTTTAAACTGTGCTAAGTTTCCTTGGTCACAGGGCAAGGTGGCGGATAGTCCATATTAACTCTATGAGCAGCTGAGCATTTCTTATCCTTCACTCTTGCAGCTTCTTGTGCGTGAACGTGATGTGGTATAGTTATGATTTCTATTTATTTCCTGGCACGACATGGCCGATTTCCAAAATTTGTTACCAGAAAAGAAATTTCCATCAAATCAATGCTTAGTTTTATCTGTTGTTATGCGGGACCATCCATACATTGAAGCGATCATTCTTGGTTAAAAAAATAAGATCAGAGGAGAAAATTGTTAAGTTGCAACGTGCTGTTTTTTCGTCTTTGATCTGAAGAACATACTTTGAATAAGTGACTTGCATCTAAATTCTAAAAAATGGACTCCATCATTGGAAGTGCTTTAACCATTGGTAGTTAAAACAAGCTTCCAAAAAAGTTGCCATTTCCGAGTCGACGAAGTGAAAATACATCTGTACATGGAGTGGCCAAGAGGTGTTTAGGTTGTGGTATTTAGTTGCTTATTCATCCACATAGATTTGAAAGATATGCTTTACTTCGTAAAAATTCAGGTTTCAGTGCATGCAGGGACAAGCACTGTAGCCACTGTTGCAATGCCATGCTTATTTTTTTAAAAGAAAGAAGGGCTTTCACCGTATAAGTGCGTATTCAGAAACTCCACCATTAGATCACAAATTTACAAGTGCAAAACTATTAGTAGCCAAATTAAATTACATCTTCCAACTTTCCACTAGCGCCCTAGCATGTGCAATTACATCTTCGCTACAAAAACGTTCCTGAAGGAACAATGCCCTATTTCGTGGAAGCCATAAGGACCAAACTACATCCACAACTCTAATTCTCTCATCATCTTATCTTGCCAATTGGACCCAATAGACTCCCAAAATCCCATTGCAATTTACGTGAATAGGCTACCAAAACTTGACTATACATTTACAGATCCTCACATGTGAAGAAGAGGTGTCCCACATTCTCAATATTCTGTAGACACTGGAAGCATGCAGGGTTCACTCCCGAGAAGAAACATGCATATCTGCCGCGCGTCATCAACCTCTTACGCATCAAAAGCCATAGAAAAATATGCATTCATGAAGACACCTTCCAATTCCATAACCTCCTACAATTAACCATGTGATGAATATGTGATTCATCACTCTAAAAGTGATTAATTAAGCTCAGTCTCCCAAAATTCATTGGCATTTCTTCATCTATATTACATAATTAGCATTCATACATATGTAAATAATAGCGACATTTTATCATACATTATTACATAAAATAAGAAGCCAAGAATTCCAGCCCATTTAACCTGTAAAATAGCTAACTTCCCTGATTTTTTAACTAATTCATGCTAAATCCAAATCACATGAAACCACCTTCATTATGTACATATTACTAACAAGAATAAAGGAAAAATACAAAAAATCACTAACATAAATAACTGGTCCAAAAACTCAAATCCTGATTTCAGAATGATCGGACTGAAATGCTGATATCTTTCTCATACAATGTCCGATTTGATCCTACTTACTTTTGAATTAATGTACATTCAATTACCTTTAAAACAAGACTAAGTCAAGTGAATCAGAGCTCTTATGTGAAAGTTGGGTTTTGAGCCTTTTTTGTACATTATGTATTTTACCCGATTTTGACGTATTATTTTATGTATATATTTAACTCTTGTTATTCTATTTCTTTCTCATTTATTTTCTTTTACAAAAGTTTTATTAAAATGCATAGAAATTCATAGGGACATATACAAAAGAGTGCTTTGTTTGTCTCAAAAGGCCTATAAAGTTATTAGAAAGGTTTGGTATGAAATATTACTCTCCTACTCCAGCACCTATGGTAAAAGGAGATAAGATTTTCTCAAACAAATGTCCCCAAAATAATTTGGAAAAGGAACAGATGAAGGGTGTCTATCCCATATACATCTATCATTAGGAGTCTAATGTATGCTCAAATATGCACTAGACCAGATATATATTTTGCAGCTGGGATGTTGGGTAGATATCAAAACAATCCAAGCATGGACCATTTGATAGCGACAAAGAAGGTCTTATGATATCTCCCAGGAACTAAGGATTTTATGCTCATCTACCATCATTCAAATTCCTTAGAATTCGTTGGCTATTCAGATTCAGATTACATAGGTAGTAAGGAGGATAGAAAGTCTACTTCCACATACATCTTTCTACTTGCTGGAGGTGCTATTTCATGGAGAAGTGTGAAACGATCACTTGTTACTTCAAGTACCATGGAAGTCAAATTCGTGGCATGTCATGAGGCTACTACACAAGCACTTTGGCTAAAGAATTTCATCGAGGGTATGAAGATAGTGGATTCAATCTCAAGACCATTAAAGATTCATTGTGATAATTCTACAGTCATATTTTTTGCAAATAACAACAAGTATGCACGTGTTGGAATGGGAATTGACATCAAGTATCTCGTTGTCAAAGAGAAAGTAAGAGATTATCTAGTATTGATTGATTATATAGGTACTAAGTACATGAATGGAGATCGCTAGATCCCATGACAAAGGGATTGTTGCTTAGTGTATTCATTAATCATGTAACTGAAATGGATGTATCAAGTACCTTGTAATAATATCAATACATCCAGGTGTGTGCGCTTTAAGTTTTAGTATGATGGTCCATTTTTCATTGTTTGTTACCTTTAGTTGCATGCACTTCATTAAGTAAGGATCCGTGTTGATATTTGGATATTGACACATGAAATTTTTGTTAAATTAAACATACCATTAGTAGTATAATGCTTGGAAAGAAAAAAATTGTTTGATAGGGTATCCATCGCCAAGTTTCATGCTAATAGAATGAAAGACAACAAATCTATCACATGAGCCAGGTGGGAGAATGTTGGGCTTCCATTAATTAAAATATATTATTATCATTATCATCATCATCATCATCATCATCATCATCATCATATTTCACTTTATTTACAGGATGGTTCACGATGTGAAAGGATACATCCCATTGAATAATTGCCTTTGACATGGTGTTACCTTAATGGAGAGGCAAGCATCCATGTGTATAAATACATTGAAAGGGGTCCCCTATCCCTCAACCAAGTGTATATGAGGATCCATTACTCAAGCATCTTGGGCAAGGTTGAGAAGGAGAATGAAACGAGATTTGCCCATGCTTCCATTGTGATTCGATTCTTCATCTCGTTGTGATTGTCTCCGCTACTTATTTCGGCATTCACGAGGGAGGATATTCGTAGAACTGTTTTTGACCTCAATGCAGATGGGGTCCAGGTCCAAATGATTTTTCTGTAGCATTTTTCAGGGAGTTTTGGGAGGTGGTAGCACTAGATATTATGAACTTGTGGTGGAGTTTAGAGAGGGGAATAGCAGCTTGGAGAAACTTAACGAATTAATTTTGTTCTTGCTTCCTAAGGAGGGTGCGGTGCTCATGGATGAGTTCCTGCCGATTGTGCTGTCAAATGTTGTTTATCTTATTGTCGCGAACGTACTCGCCAATTGTCTTCGTGTAGTTATGGGTGATCTCATTTTTCCGTCACAGACGACTTTTATTCCGGGACGACAACTGTTAGAGGGCGTGGTTGTAGAAACGGAGATGGTAGAGGACTGGAAGAGGAGGGGTGTCTTGGGATTTCTTTGGAAGGTTGACTTTTCTAAGGCCTACGACAGTCTGAGTTGGAAGTTTCTCTGGTCAACGCTGATAATGAGAGGATTTCGGGAGCAGTAGGTGGATTGGATGAAGAGGTGCATCATAACCGCCTCTTTTTCAGTTCTGGTGAATGGAAATCATGAGGGGGGTTTCTTTCAACCGCAACAGAAAGTGAAGCAGGGTTGTCCCTTGGCTTCGTTATTGTTTATCTTGCTTGCAGATGGGTTGGCTACGATGGCTGGGCTGGCGGAGGCAGGTGGTTTCTTTAGGGGGTTCACTAGAGGCGATATCTCTGTGCCAGTGCTGCAGTATGCAAATGATATTATGTTCTTTGTTGAGGGAGGTGAGATGGAGTGTGGAGTGGTAAGGGTGTTGCTTGACATCTTTGGGGAGTTTTCATGATTGAAAGTAAACGGGTCAAAGTCTGATTTTGTGCCGTTTAACTTGCCTCCTGAGGTTGCGGAGACATGGAGGGCTATATTGAAGACTGAGCAGAAATCATTACCTATCAGCTACATGGGTTTGCCTTTGTTGATGGGGAGGTTGCGACATGTCGATTGGTTGCTTTTGGTTGATAAAATGGAGAGGAAGTTGGTCGGGTGGAAAGCGGCTTTTTTTATCGAAGGGTGGGAAGTTGACCTTGATCAGGGC
This sequence comes from Ottelia alismoides, assembly GCA_037367405.1. Classification (NCBI taxonomy): domain Eukaryota; kingdom Viridiplantae; phylum Streptophyta; class Magnoliopsida; order Alismatales; family Hydrocharitaceae; genus Ottelia; species Ottelia alismoides. The sequence continues at coordinate 70,198 of JAZKJV010011196.1, read as the reverse complement.
AGTGTTGTCTGTCATCCCTGTGTTTTTCATCTCCACCCAGGTTCTATCAACTAGTGTCTGTAGGAGGCTCGAGAGCTTGATGCGCCGTTTCTTTTGGTCGTCATCTGCGCAGGACAAGGGCCTTGCTTTGGTTGGTTGGTTTATGATGACCACTCTAATCCGGGAGGGGGGTCTTAGTGTGTTGCGGCTTGATGAAATGAGCAGGGCCCTACTGCAAAAATGGGCTGTGAAGATTTGGGGCCTAGGGAGTGACCTTCTAGAGGGGTGTGTTCTGTCCTGTCAGACTTGGTGGGTTCGCTTCGAGCGTTGTTGGGGAATGGATAGGATTTTCGGTTCTGGATGGACGATTGGACAGAGGAAGGGGCGTTGGGTGATCTGTTTCCTAGGCTTTACACCTTGCAATAAACAAGGACGCTTCGACGGCAGATGTGTTGGCAGACGGTTCGTGGACGCCTCTTTTTGATGCTGTTTTGTCTGAGCAGAGAGTTGAGGAGTTTCTGTGTCTTTCTACCAGATTGGGTAGAGTTGAGATGCCAACAGAAGGGTGTGATTCATCGTGTTGGAGGGACGGTGTCTTCACGGTCAAGAAAGCATATAGGATTTCTCATATCAACCATCCACAACAGATATGGAGCTCAACAGGGACTGTGAGAGAATATGGGGTTGGAAGATTCCGGCTAGAGTGAAGGTTTTTCTGTGGCTTTTTAGGCGAGAGTGAATCTTAACAGTTGCTAGGAGTTCCGGGTTTTTCCTTGGTGCAGAGATGGATCGTAAGAGATGTGGTGACCCCTCGGAGGACATTGATCTTCTTTTCTTCACCTCCCCTGGCTCGGTGGAGGTGTGGCAAAAGGCGGAGCGTCCGACACTAGTTTGGACTGAGAAGGATTCCTTTTGGAATTCCCTCTGCAGAAGATGGATGGGTTCTGAGGAAGAGTGAAAATCTGTGCGGTCATGTGGTCACTGTGGTTAGCGCGAAATGATGTATTGTTTGAGAGGGGGAGGTTTTATTCTGAAAATGTGTTAGGACATGCCATGGCCCTTTATATATCTTGATGGATGTAATTATTTTATCTATTAATTTATAAATACAGTTTTTGTTTGGATGGATCTCCTTAAGTGATACATCCCACCGTTTTTCTAAAAAAATTATTGATTAGTTTCTTAGATCCATATTTTGGATTAACATTATAGATCTATCATCAAACGCTCAAAGTCAGAATTTCCAGCAGCAACTGAAACCATGGACATCACCTCCTAGGAAACCAACTTCCAAAACTCTCGGAAAAATATTGGAAAACCATCTGACCTAGGACAACTGTCTAGATTGAGTTCGAAGACCACATTTCGAACCTCCTGCAAATCAAATGCCTGGTCTGCGCCTCAGCATCATTCATCGAGATCTGGGTGAACCCCAGACCGAGCCATCGAGCCCCGCTGTACGACAATTGACGGCTCATATCCTTGTAGAAAATTGTTGCAGCTCTCACAACTGCAACCTCGCCATGGAAAGTCTCACTAAAAACTTCAATTGAATGGATCAAATTCAGCCGCTGTCGACCACTGGCCACTGCATGAAAGAATCTAATATTCGTAGCCCCTCTTTCAACCACTTGTGCCGCAATCTCTGTTTCCACACCTTCAATGGCAATTGACTAAGATTTTTTTGGGATGATGGATATGGATGCATTCATGCGTGCTCATTTTGTGAACCACAAATCTGAGTTAGTTAGGGGATCAGATTGGATAGGGTCGCTCCGTGCCAATCCATGCCTTCATGTGGATGGGGGGCGCCAGATCCAGGCATAAGTTGGGTCTCGGAATGTGATCCACAAGGGAATTTCATGTTAAGCAGCCCTTTTATGGGCATTTGCACGGGGCGACGATGTATCTAGTCTGCTCTCTATAGAATGTGGTGAGCCATGGGTTCCATGTCGTGGAGGCAACTGACGATGGTAGTGGTCCTTCTGGTGATGATGTCAGTCACTTATGGTCTTCTCCACATGGGGGGAGATGCAATGCAAGCTGGAGCAGTCATTTACTCGTGCTCTAGAAGGGATTTGTGGTATGTTTCCATAATGAAGGGTTGGCATGCTTCACCAGAAAAAGCACAGGTATGAATCGTATGATGTTGGCCGCTTTCCAGGGGATTCTGAAATTGTGTAGGTGCATGTCTCTAAAAAACCTGGTAGCATATGACTCTAATGTAGGTCACAGTAGCATTTGACTCTAATGTATCAGTGACTAACTGTAGGTCACAATCTGTTGGTATCTGCGGTGTCTGGGATCTTATTTTTGGCTCCTCAGATTATCATTTTTTGCGATACCTTTGATGAAACAAAGCCTCTTGAAGATATTTGTGATTGTTGGTAATTGAATGACTATAGATTCTCGGTCTCGACAGCATATAGAAGATTGAGGAACAAGCACTATTTTGATCGATCTCTGTTTGTTTTGGATTGTAGATGCATTTTAAAGACCATAGTCCTGAACAAGGTCAAAATTTTCTTGTGGCTGATTAGTAGAAAGCTGATTCTTACCAAAGCATATGGATAGAAATAGGTTCCTTTGTCAAATAGTTATTGTCCTCTTTGCATCATTGGGGTGGAGAATGTTGAGCATCTTTTCTGAAGTATGTGTTCTTAAGAGAGATGCAGGGAAGGCTTGGCATCATGCAACTGGATTTAACCTTACTAGCCTCCTTTTGGTGCACCTTCAGACGAGGTAAAAAAGTTGGTAATGGTACGGTGTACTTGAGAAATGCTGAACATTTTAGGTCTTTTGCAGTTTTTGGGACTATATATGTAGTTACCGAGTGGAATGATGTTGTGTTTAGATTCGTTAGGCTTCATATTGAGAATGTAATCTAGTCGATATAGTACAACTGGAGTTGATGTCCATTAATCTCTAATAGTCATTCCTTCACTTCGAAAAAAGCAGAATGCATCCTTTGAAATTTTGAATAATCATACAAGTCATATTGTGTTGTTGCATCATCAACGCAATTTCATTTTTAAAAGCTAATACATGGGAATCCGAATGTCATGTATTACAGTTTGCAAGAAACTTCCTGGGAACATTAGCCCCTTCCAGTTGTCAATCTTATGTTACTGCCGATTTCTGCCATGTAACATGCAAATAAACATGTTAAGGGGCATGTAAACGGGTAATCAGATCTTAGGAGGGGATCCACCTTACCTTGAGACTATATGTTTCTCTCCCTCTCCCATTTTAAAAGATAGAAAAAGAAAAGATAAAGTCCTTGTTGCAGTGAGCAACAAGTGACCTTTCCCACTGTGGTTTCTCCCTTCTATCGTGAAGGGTTTCCACATAAAATTTGTCTTCTTTGCTTGTTTGGTTCTCCACATGGTATCAGAGCGAGGTTGAGGCTCTGGAACGTGCCTTCAACTGTTGTTGGAAGGTGTTCTTCGTCTTCGGGTTCAATCTGCTATTGTTGGAGATTGGGTTTGTCTTCCCTCCTTAGAATTACCATGTCCGGACAGAGACCTCCCAGGTGGCTGGGAGCTGTAGCCTAGGTGGTTCTTTTGCCCTGCACTTTGCGCCCTTTGTTCTGTGAGATTGTTGTATTGTTGGAGATCATGTGCGAGTACACCTTGGCGTCACTGTTGGCTTCTCTTTGGACAATTTGCAGGTGAGCATTGCCTCTCTTGATCGAGATGTAGAGGGAACCCTAACACAGGGTTGCAAAGTTTTTGGTGGTTGTGATTTTTTATCTAGCCACTTGCTGTTGTTGTTTGTTACTGCAATTTGCCGCTGCGGGTTTTTTGCTGCTCTTTTGGATGCCTCTTAGCATTGTTGTTCAATGCATGCAAGTTCCTTGGTTGCTTTGCATTTGTGATCAAATATTGATATTGTTGTGTTGCCTTGTTGCTACTTCTATAATTGTGATCAGAAGGTGTTTGACAGAATGCTTAGAACTCTAACAATAGAATAAGAGATACAATTGAGGTTAATCCTCTTGGGATACTAAAGATCAGTTATTTTAACTTATTGAAGCCTTCTCAATTACCTCCGATCACCAATGAGGCCTCCTTTGCCTTCTTGATTCTACTATGATTATTGTCGAGTCCCATCTCTCAAGGTTACAGCTCTCAAGTTTGCTCACATTGAGCTGGACTAGGACCAAAACGTGTTGGTTATTCAATTTGTGTTCACTTGTTATAATCAGATATTGGTGATGTTGTATTCACAAGGTTGTGTGGGATTTCTCTCCCACATGATGTGTGATCCAAAACTCGAATGGATAATTGACAGTGGGGCCACTGACCATATAACCGGTGACCCAAAGCTCTTTAGAGCCTACAAATTGGCCTCTGGAAAGGACCATGTCGCTCTTGATGATGGGTCGCATATCACTGTGGCTGGGAAATGAAGTGTTTCTCTTCTTGATAAATTTTCTCTCCACAACGCACGTCATGTTCTTGACATGCCTTTAAATCACATGTTTGTTAACAAGATAACAAAAGAATTGAATTGTGAACTGGTGTTTTCTCATGATCGATGCTTATTGCAAGATTCGGTGGCATGAAAGAGAATTGGGATTGGTGTAGTTTCTGAAGGTTTGAATCGTCTACCTGTTAAAGTTGTAGTTGCCTTAACGACTGCGATTCATGAAAGAAAGAATAAAAATGAGTGTATGCCAACTCATACAATGGTGTGATGTCTTGATCATCTTCCATTTGACTATCTTAAAGAGTTTTTTCCCTTTATTATTTGAAGAATTGAGCTTTACGAACTTAGTACGCCATATTTGCTTGAAGGTATGCCAACTCATACAATGGTGTGATGTCTTGATCATCTTCCATTTGACTATCTTAAAGAGTTGTTTCCCTTTATTATTTGAAGAATTGAGCTTTACGAACTTAGTACGCCATATTTGCTTGAAGGCAAAGCACACTCGTCAAACTTATCCTATTTTTGAGAGCAAGACAGGTGACTTGTTTGAGCTAGTTCACTCTGATGTTTGGGGTCTCTCTAACATTTCCACTCATAATAGTTACATGTACTTCATTACTTTTATTGATGACTACTCTAGAAGCACGTTTGTCAATTTACTTCGTGGTCGTGGGGAGGTTATTGACATTGTGAAACAGTTCTTTAATATTATTGAGACACAATACAAGAAACTGATCAAGTGTTTTAGGTGTGATAATGCTCGTAAATACTTGTATAAGGAATTGCAAGAACTGTTTGGTGCTAAAGGAAATATTCACGAGACTTCTTACAATTATACCCCTCAATAGAATGGTGTAGCATAACAGAAGAACAAGCATATTCTTGAAGTTAGCATAGCGATTTTACTTTAAAGAAATCTCCCTAAACGATTCTAGGGAGAGGTGGTTCTCACTAGCACCTTCCTCGTAAACATGACGCCTCTAGATGATTGAACATGGCGACTCCTTTTTCTTTTGTTCAACCTGAGAGTAAGATATTTGCTCTTCCGCCGATGACTTTTGGGTGTATTTGTTATTTTCATAACTCTGCACAGCATGCGAAGAAACTTGGTGCTCACGGGACTAAAAGCATTTTCTTAGGATATTCCCCTACTTAAAAACTTTAAAAGTGCTTAACCCTAAAGATGGAAAATGCATATGAATAAAAATGCCACATTTATAGAGCATGAGTCTTGTTTACCTGAGCATTCCTTCATGGGGAGAATGGATGTAATGATGAAGGAAATGTCCAGGATATTCTTTTCTTGCAAACTTGTAATGATTCTTTAGTTTCTTTGGATCATTTTATTCATATTGGCATGAAAATAGAGTGGAAGTTTCGTTCTCCTCATTGGCACGAAAAACATTATAGTAAGAAAGATCGGCAAGGGACTCTACTACAAGTTCAGGGAGAAGAAACCAATCCCGATCATATTCAATCCCTAGATGACCCAAGTTCCTCTACTGCCTTTGGTAATTTTAGTTGCGATATGTAAAGTGATCCATAAAAGGAGGTTGATGACAATAATGAAGATGAGAAGATTGGCGACTTGATCATAGGTCAAGGGGATTCGGTAACACAGAGCCGTGGGTACAGTGAAATAAAGCTCCCATCGAGATATGCATATTGTACCAAATATCCGATAAATAAATATGTTGATAATTCCAAACTCAGTAAAAACTACAAATGCTTTATAACCTCTTTGTCTGCGTCTGCGATTCCCAAGAATGTTGCGGAAGCATTTGCTGATCTTCAGTGGATTTGTGCTATGGATGAAGAAATGAGAGCGCTTAGAAAAAAACTATACCTGGGACATTACAAACATTCCTGAAGGGGTGCATATGATTAGTTCAAAGTGGGTGTACACCATAAAGTATATGTCGGATGGCCAAGTGGAGAGATACAAAGCCATACTTGTAGTGAATGGGTTTAGTCAGAAATATGGTACTAATTACTTGAAAACTTTTGCCCCTGTGGCAAAAAGAACACTGTACGTGTTGTGTTTGCTCTTTCTGTTGTTAAAGAATGAGAACTTCATCAGATGAACGCGAAGAATGCCTTCTCGAATGGGGATCTTCAAGAAGAAATTTACATGCATATGCCACATGGGTATGAAAAGATAGGAAGGTGTTGCAAGCTAAAGAAGGCATTATACGACATGAAACAATCGTCCGTGAGTTGGTTCGAGAAGCTCAGAATTCTGATGATCAAGTTGGATTTTCGTCAAGGAAATGTGAACCACACCGTCTTTGTCAAGAGAAGAACAAATAAAGTTGCTCTTCTTCTCGTCTATATTGACAACATGATTATCATCGGGGATGACAAAGATGAGATTGTGAGATTAAAAGGAGAACTTGCCACGATATTTGACTCGAAAGATCTTGATAACTTGAAGTATTTCTTAGGTATTGAAATGGCAAGGCCAAAGAATGAACTTGTTCTGTGTCAGAGGAAGTACAACATAGATCTCTTAAAGGAAACTAGAAAGTTGGGATGTAAACTTGTTACTACTCCCATTGAGGAAACACGAGTTGAGAATTAAGGATTACAAGCAACTTGATGAAGATTCAAAGAATCAGTATCAAAAACTTGCGGGGAAGCTCATACCTCACTCTCACTAGATCATGCATCACTTATGCCATAAATATGGTAAGTCAATTTATGCATGCACCAACTCATTTGCACATGAAGGCAATGGATCACATTCTCTACTATATAAAAAGGAATCTTAGAAAAGGACTTCTCTTTACACAAAATGATAAGCTAGAGGTCGAATGCTACATTGATTCTGATTGTGCTGGATGTGTTGATACAAGGAGATCTACTACATGATATTGTGTATATCTGGGCAACAACCTTGTAATCCGGAGAAGTAAACGATAATCTGTTTGTGCAAGGTCAAGTGTTGAAGCTGAGTACATACCAATAACAATGGGTATCACGAAGATGCTATGGCTTAAGATCATCTTGACAGACATCGGCGTTGATCTTGATTTTCCTATGAATTTATTTTGCGACAACAAGTTTGCCATAAATCTATCCAACAATCCTATGTTGCATGACATGACCAAGCATGTTGAAATTGATCGCCACTTCATCCGAGAGAAAATTGATCAAAGGAATTAGTGCTACAATATATAAAAGCAACAAAAAACAAGTTGCGTATGTCTTCACCAAGAGGTTGAGTGTCAGGTTTGAGAAAATGGGAAATTGGGCATTGTTGATCTCTATGCCCCACTTGAGGGGGAGTGTTATGGGGCATGTAAACGGCTAATCAGATCTTAGGAGGGGATCCGCCTTACCTTGAGACTGTATATATCTCTCCCTCTCCAATTTTGAAAGATAGAAAAAGAAAAGATAAAGTCCTTGTTGCAGTGATCAACAAGTGACCTCTCCCACTGTGGTTTTTCTCTTTGTTGTGTAGGGTTTCCACGTTGGGGTAATCGGAAAGGGTCACCTCAGCGGTAGTTTTCTCAAAGATGTTATGGCCCAACACATATAATTTCAAATCCTGCTGGGAATTTACTAAACTTGCCATAAATTTAGAGCATGTTCAAAATCCTGATATAAATTCACAATACATTCCATAAATTTATGAATTTTGTTAAATATTCAAAGCTTATTCAAACTTATGCCATAAATTTAGGACGCGTTCAAAATCCTGCTATTATTCGCACAATGTGCTATAAATTTAGAGAATGTTTGAGATCTTGGTACAGTTTTATGATGCATGCTATAATTTTAGAGTAGATTTGAAATTCTGCTACAAATTTACAGAACATGTTAAAACTTTAGAGCACGTGTGAATCACGTTATAGATTTACAAAATTACTATGGGTTTAGACGATATTTAATATTCAAATTCCAAATAAGATTCAGCACCTTGTTATATGTCGCATCACATCATATCATATAGATATGGTGCAATTGTGAACAACTAACATTGTAGATGCAAGATGTGGATACATGTGTTCACAGATTTTTATCCATTTTAAAATCCGATATTGAAGATAATAATATTAGTTGATATGAAAACCTATTATCATATCCTTAATATATACGGCAGACGGATAATGTCAGTACTATTTTATGGCTACCTTAAATACAAAATATTGAATGATTTGCACATGATATAATTATATCAAATGTGTTTATATCATAACAATAATATTAAATATGGTGAACGAAGCTATTATAATGCATATAGTTAAAAATAAATACATATGAAATGTTTATAGCGATACTAATATTTGCGGATATTAAAGCGATTACATATTTGTATCCATTTTAAAATGGGAACATATATTGATGCCAAAATGTGTATACAATAAAAATGGTGAGAGATTGGATACATGATATATCCATATTTGTTTACACCTCTAAAAATCTTAGGGTGCACATGGGTCAGATTGGATCGGATTTTACTTTAATCCATATCTAATTGAACCTTAACATATTATAACTTTTCTCGATCTAATCCAATCCATTAAATATTCAAATCCAAGTTAATCCAATCCACTAAATCACGAATTTGATTGGATAGATCATATTTTTGATAGATAAAATATTCTTTAGTATAATGTATTTACTGCAATTAACAATTCAACTGCAATAATTATAAATACTTTTAGAAAAGAAATGTAGAAAATTATTGTATTATTGATCGAAGAGAATGTAACTGAAAGGTAGCGCATGATTGGTGTATGATTTGCATTTTATGGCTAGGAAATGAGGCGAAATCGGTTTGTATCTTGCATCTCCGAACACTGAACAAAAACAATGATGATGGCCCTAAGAAGTTGGGATTGGAGCATAGTAATTAAAGTAAGATGAAGTAAGCTCCACTTGAGAAGGAGATGCAAGGTCCAATCGCTCACATTCTCGATTTGTGAGGTTGGCTTGTGAGAAGTAGAATAGGATAGTTGAGTTTTTTATATTCTAATCTTAGGGTGCGTTTGGTTGGGGGGTTATCCCTCACTTTGGGTGGGTTACCCCCAAAACCCATATTTCCAACCCACTAGTGGGGCCCACTCTCTTTCTAACCAAAAAATATATATTATACCATCATATCATTTAAAATTCATAAAATACTCAACTTTTACTCACTATTCCAAAACTTCAATACAATCACATCACAACAACCACCCACTTTTTCAAATTTCAATACAATCATATCATAATAACTACCAACTTTTTCAAATTTCAATACAATCACATCACACAAACCCTCCCAACCCTTAACCCACCAACCAAAGACACAAACACAAAACCGGGTTATCCACCCCTGGATAATCCACGAACCAAACACACTCTTAAGGTTACCTTTCTTTTATTCCTAACATGATTCTACATGTTAAATTGAAATTAAAGTGTGACTTGTCTATATAGTAAGATGCGTATATATAATTCGACGGATCGGATCGGGATTTTGGCAGTGATTTAATGGATTTTCAAAGTGTCAATCCAATTCAAAGTATTAGAATGATAAAATCAAACCAATTCTATTCTACAACATCGGATTTGATTGAATTACGAATTTTATATGATCCACGTGCTACGCTAAAAAAACCAAATAACATGGATGGTATGTTAGTTGGGAAATAGCTTCTTGACTAATTCTTAGGTATGTATACCGATTCCCTTGTGCGTAATCTCACATTCCCACGTGATTAAAATCTTATTTACTTCATCCACGTGGTACATCCGATTAATATACAAGATATTATATTGGGCGGACCGCAGTTGCCACGTGGACAAATAGGTATGCCCGAATCTATTATCCAAAACGATCCTTTAGCGGGAACGAGTGGTCTCCTGCGCTGCGGTCCTCACCCCCTTCGTCTTCAACAATATCCCCCAAACCCTGACTCAAAACAGCAGCCGACCTCCAGGAGACCCATGGCAGCTTCCACGTCCGCGTGCTGCGCCCTTCCCTCTCCCTCCACCCTCGCGGACGGCGGCAGAGCTCCTCGCCAGCTCCCGGCGCCGCGATGCGCCGTCCTCCCTTCCGCGCGCACCCGCCCTGGTTCCAAGAGCATTGGGTGTTGTAAGTTGAAATTTAGCTTCTTCCAGATATTGGGTCTCATCTAGAATGTCCAAGTGCGTGAGCTTTTCTCTTTTAATCTTGAAAAGAGCGTGTTTTGTATAATTCTTCAATGGTCCACCACTTGTTCGATGAAATGCCTGAGGCAGATAAGTTCCCAAGTGATCTTGTATGCTTCGTCATCTTTGTATCTTGTGAAGGTTGTGAGATTTATCTGAGAAGTAGCTAAGATAGATGTTTAAATGCGCTTTCAACCGGATGGATGCTGAAAATATTCGGAAAATTTGCAAGCATGAGCCAGTACAATGTTACAGGATTAGTTACATGTGCCAACCGTTGTAAATGGTCCAGAGATTGGGGAGTTAGTCTTCCACATGTTACACACCTTAAAACTTTATTTCCAGAAAAAATACAAGTGCAATTGAGAGGTCACAATTTAGTGGATGAATGGAATATCAAAACAATGATGAAATATACATAAATTTATAGAGTAGGAACTTAGACGAACAAGATTTTAAGAGTCAGGCAAGAGTATTATTTAAAGCACAAAGAGGGTCACCATGCTTCTAAAATAAATAAACAAATAAATAAAAAGGGTCATGATATTGAAATGTACAGTCAAATCTGTGTTCAGAAAGTGTTTGGAGTTTCAATCCGTTGGCCTCTTTGGGTGTTTTCTGCAACTTCTCTGCTTCTCAGCTGCTCGGTCTTCCCGAAAAATAAGCAAGATTTTCAACGGCTTCCAACCTATCCATCCCTGGATTTTTCTTCCGTAATTGTTCTCTACTATAATAGTATCATAGTGAACCAGGTTCCTATTGGATGTGTTTCTTTGCATTTTTGGTTGAGTGACATGATGAGGCTGCTCATTTCTGTATCAGAACTAGGATTAATAATGCATAATAAACAAAAGAATTCTTTATATCTATTTATAAGAATGTATCTTTTATTTCAGATCCTAGGATCACAAGGAGTGTTGTTTCCATGGCTACCGGGGAATCATTTGCATCTGGAGAATCGTCGGAGGAAGCTGTGACGGAGGTGCCAGAATTTGTGAAGACTGCACAAGAGGCGGTATACATGATAGTTTGATTTCATAGTTTCGACCTTTATTGATGATTCCCATTGCATTTATTCCAATAATCATTGTTGTTATTGGAATAGTGGGACAAGCTGGATGACAAATATGCTGTTGTAGCTCTTGGATTTGCCGGGATTGTTGCTCTTTGGGGCTCCACTGGAGTAATATCTGTAAGCGCTAGCTTGACAGTGCCGTTATGTCTAGTTTCTTTACTTGAATAATTGGTTATACCTGGATTATCTGTATCCCTATACTTCATAGTTTGTTTCTCTTTTTGTTCTAAATGCAGGCAATTGACAGGCTTCCACTGGTGCCTGGTGTTCTTGAGCTAGTTGGAATTGGTTATACAGCAGTAAGAACAATTTGTACTCTGTCTTCTTTTCAAAAACTTAAGCTAAAGTATGTGTTTAAGCCACTTTTCTAATAAAGAGCCTTGGAAAGAATTGCCAAAAATATTAAACGCAAACATCCTAAATAGCACTCTTCACATTACTTTTTGATGGGATATAAAAGGATATCCAATTCCCGGTTTGAAAGTGCGAGAAGTTAGAAGAAAAGTATTGCTAGAAGAAGCTGGCAAGACCAAATCGATATTGAATGGAGACTAGTATGAATGGTATGACCATTTCGGACCTAAGCTGAGTCAGAGTGCAACTCAAACTAATGTTTGAAGTTGACAAATCCATATAGCTGAGCACACTTAAAGTAGCAAAATGCTTGAGCGCTCTTATATTACATCTAGGAAGTGGTCTAACTGAATTATTTAAGTTATAAAGTGCAAGTTAGAATACATTAATGCTTTGACGTAATAGCACACGATGGTTTTTTTATTGTTCATCTACCAGTAGCATATAAGATTTTGATTTCTCATATACAAGTTAACAACCAGCCTTGGTTTTATGGTTGCGCTGACAATGATCTAAGTTGTCTCGGAAGTATCTTAAGCTATAAGATTTCCTATTTATATGTTATTTTTTTGTACGGATTTATATGCATACGTAGGTTGTAATAACAGACAGATCTAGTATATGGGGGAACTGGGAGCAAGTGATTCTACTGAGATTTAGAAACTATATGCTAAGTTTTAGCGGGTTAATATCTTGTCCCGACTCAACAACATTTAAAAGTCCTATTGCAAACTTTTGAGGTGCTAGCTTTTGTGCATATTTTGTAACATGGTCATATAATTCACCTCATCTGTTCGATCATACTCGTCTTAATATGTTTCGTCATTGCAATATTAGTGAGATATCCTCTAATAGATTTATCTTTTAAATGTTGTGTCTGTCTATATTATATAGTTATAAGGAATATTGCTTTGGCACCCATTATCTCGAAAACCATCAGACTCATCCTAACTCAACCATTAGATTGCTAAGGTTGTTTTGTGGGAAAAAGAACATTACAATCCACTTGTTGAGATGGGATGTGTGTGATTATGGGTTGGATATTCCAATATTCTAATTTGAAATATGAACTTGGCATTTTCAATATTTATCTGAATCTATATAAAGTCTAGTAATAGCTTAAGAAGATACAATTATGTGTACTATGTTTAAAGCAATATATGTTAAACTTAAGATCGATCCGAGTTCAAGGGTAATGGAATACCTGATGTCATTGCTCAGTCCTTTGTTGTCGACGTAGATCAAATCTCGAAAGAGCCCCGGATCTTCCTCACGAACGTATGCCTCTCACACTCTCTCTTGTCGATGGAAAACAATAGAGAAGAGAACACGTGTCGTTTGGGGACCCTTGGCCTTATTATATTTGGCTACACAACCAAAATGGTTGTCAATTCACCTTCCTCTTTTGTCCATCATAAAGAGATTTTATTCTCTAATTAATCGGCAATCAAGGTGCACTAATGGCAATTGTTAATGTCCATATCAATGAGATTTTCAAATCCCAACAATCTCCCACTGGACATTGACAATGACCATGTAATGTGCTTACTGTATGAGCTCAAAGATTATTGCCATCAATCGAGATATAACTGAACAATCCTGTCCATTAGTTATGATAACATGAGATCAAGGAGGTATTCATCGTATTGAGCACGATTAAACCCATCAATGGTCACCAATATTAACACAACCAAATGACATGGATCAATGCCAAATAAATAAATTTGGATCTATATCCAAAGTTGCATTTGTAATGAACGGTCCATATTCTTAATGGAGACCCTTTAGTGAGAGAATGTGGAATCAACTTCAATTACTTTATTCTGCGCAGAAATTATTGAACTTCAAATGTTTGGTGCTGAGCAAAACAATACAAACTCCCACTAGAAATGTACATCTTTATTTGATACAACACCCATATGAATCATATGTTCATGAAATATATTGGGTGTCACTGCTTTGGTTAGCGGATCGGCCACCATGGAATTTGTCCCAATATGCTCTATGGAAATTTGTCCACTTTGTACTCTCTCTTTCACAACCAAAAACTTTATGTCAATATGCTTTGACTTGGTTGAGCTTCTGTTGTTGTTGGAATAAAGTATTGCCGAATTATTGTCACAAAATAACTGTAATGGTTTCTGGATGCTGCATACAATACGCACCCTATTGACAAAATTCTTCAGCCATATTGCATGATTCGATGCCTCATAACATGCTATGAATTCAGCCGCCATAGTGGAGGATGCTACAATTGTTTGTTTAGCACTCCTCGATGATATGGCTCCTCCAGCCATTAGGAATACATAGCCTGAAGTGGATCTTCTGCTATCTTGGCATCCAACAAAATCTGAGTCGGAATATCTAATGATCTTCAGTGTATCCGACCTTTGATATGTAAGTCTGTAGTCTTTTGTTCTCTGAAGATATCTCATGACACGTTTGGCAGCCCTCCAATGATCCATGCCTGGATTCGCCATGTATCTGCCTAGCATGCCCACAATAAATGCCAGATCCGGACGTGTGCACACTTGTGCATACATAAGACTCCCAATTGCAGATGCATAAGGGATCTTACCCATTTCCTGAATTTCAAGGTTATTCTTAGGGCATTGATTGAGATTGAATTTGTCTCCTTTAGCAACTGGGGTATCAATTGGTTTGCAAAACTGCATGCTAAATCTTTGAAGCATCTTATGGATGTAGTTCTCTTGTGATAATCTAAGTGCACCTTGAGTTCGATCTCGGTGTATCTGGATTCCTAATACAAAAGAAGCATCCCCAAGATCTTTCATTTCAAAATTAGTTGAAAGAAATTTCTTTGTTTCCATGCAACAAATTCAGATCATTACTAGCAAGCAGTATGTCATCCACATACAAAACCAAGAAAATGTGTTTACTTCCACAAAACTTGTGATATACACAATCATCCACTGGATTATTCTCAAAAACGAATGAGATAATTACTTGATGGAATTTGTGATACCATTGACGGAATGCTTGTTTGAGTCCATAAATGGATTTCTTTAATTTACAAACCATATTCTTTGCATCTCCCTGAACAAAGTTTTCTGGTTGAACCATATAGATCACCTCCTCAACGTCTCCATTGAGAAAGGCGGTCTTAACATCCATCTGATGAAGCTCAAGATCAAAGTGCGCAACTAATGCCATGATAATTCTAAAGGAATCCTTACTAGAAACAGGTGAAAATGTTTCCTTGTAATCAATTCCATCTCTTTGAGTAAATCCTTTAGCTACAAGACGTGCCTTAAACCTTTCAACATTACCATTTGAACCCCTTTTGGTTTTAAATATCCATTTACAACCAATGGGTTTCGCACCTTCTGGTAATGGTACAAGGTCCCAAACTTGATTGTCTTGCATCGATTTGTATTCCTCATTCATGGCTTCGATCCATTTTGCCGAGTTAGAACCTTTCATGGCCTGATGGAAGTTGATTGGATCATCTTCCCTAATTCCATCTTGTTCTTTGAAGAAATACTATATAGTCATTCGGAATAGCACTCCTTCGTTCTCTAATGGATCTCCTTAAATTTTGAGGTGGTTGATTTTGATCTTGTGTAGCAAAATCCTCTATGAGGGGCTGTTGAATATTGTCATCTTGAGGTTCTTGATTTATTTCTTGCCCAATGATTGGAATGCATTCTTGTGCATTTTCAATCACAATATCAGGAATCGTGATTGATTCCTCCTCGAAGACAATATCCCTAATATGCATCTTCCCCTCCAAATCAACATCCTCAAAAAAAGTTGCGGTTCTCGTTTCAAATATTTTCTTAAGTGTGGGATCATAAAATTTGTAACCCCTTGATCGCTCCGAGTAACCAATAAAGTAGCTGCTCACCGTTTTGGAGTCCAATTTTTTCTCATTTGGCCTATAAGGCCTTGCCTCAGTTGGACATCCCCATATACGTAAATGCTTTAGACTAGGTCTTTTACCAGTCCAGAGCTCATATGGTGTTTTTGCAACTGCCTTCGTTGGTACTCTATTCAAAATGTAAGCCGTTGTTTTTAATGCTTCTCCCCAGAGGGACTCTGGTAAGGAAGAATGACTGATCATACTCCTCACCATATCATTAAGAGTCCTGTTACGTCTCTCAGCCACACCGTTCATGCTAGGAGAACCTGGCATAGTATACTGAGGAACAATTCCACATTCTTTCAGGAATAAAGCAAAAGCACCAGGACGTTGTTCACCTGAACCATCATATCTGCCATAGTATTCACCACCACGATCAGATCTGATGCACTTTATGCTTTTGTTGAGTTGAAGCTCAACTTCGGCCTTGAATGATTTGAACATGTCCAGAGCTTGTGAGTTTTCATGAATGAGATATAGGTAACCGTATCTTAAATAGTCATCTATGAATGATACAAAATATTGCTGACCATTCCAAGATGTCGTAGGGAATGGACCACATATATCAGTATATATCAATTCTAAGACACTAGAAGCTCTATTGGCACCTAATCTCCTTGATTTGGTTTGTTTTCCCTTAATGCAGTTGACACATATATCTAAATTTGTAAAATCTAATGAATCTAGGATGTTATCAGATACAAGTCTTTCAATTCTAGATTTGGATATGTGACCCAAACGCTTATGCCAAATTGAGGCTGAATTTTCTGAAGCGGATTTTCGCTTAGTGCCTCTCGATTCAACAACCATATATTCATTATACGAGGCAATGGTATCAAGAAAATAAAGCTTATCACTAGAAATTAAGGAGCCAGTACCAATCATAGAAGAGTTAAAAGAAAGACTAAATTTTCCATTTCCAAAATTTAGAAAATAACCTAAATTGTCCAATGCAGAAACAGAAATCAAATTTCGTCTAAAAGATGGAACAACGAAAGTATTCTTTAACTCTAGATAATGACCAGTTCCTAATAAAAGCTTAAAAAATCCAACTGCCTCGACTTCTGCCTTCTTTCCGTCACCTACGTAGATGTATCTTTTAACATCAGTTGGTCTTCGGTAGTTCAGTCAGCCCTGCATTGAAACACTTATGTGAGTAGAGGCACTGGAATCTAACCACCAAGTGTTTCTTGGGACTGAAGCTAAATTAACTTCAGAACAAACCAAAGTATGAGTTGTACCTTTCTTCACGCGCCATGCATGATATTTGGCACAATCTTTCTTGACATGTCCAGTTTTCTTGCAGAAGAAGCAACTAATTGCATCCTTATTCTTCTTCACTGGACCTATCACAACAACATTACCCCTTTCTTTTCTTTTCTTGCCCTTATCCTTAGAATTCATAGCTAAATGTGCACTTTCTGGCTTTTCATGCGTCAACATGTCTTCTTCTTGAGCGCAGTATGAAATGAGCTTGTTAAGAGTCCACTTCTCCTTTTGGCAGTTATAACTGACCCTAAACTGGCTATATTGTGATAGAAGAGACATCAGAACCAAATGAACTAGCAAATCATCAGATATTGTTAGTTCTAATTCCTGTAATTTTGAAGCAATATGAGCCATTTCAAGAATGTACTCCCTCATGTTTCCCTTGCCGTTATACTTCATAGAAATCAAGCGCTGTAAATAAGTGCTTGTTTCCGCCTTATCGTTTTTCGCAAAACGCTCTTCAATTTTAGCAAGGTATTCTTTAGCCGTAGTTATTTTTTCTTCAGCAATCCCTCTAAGGATTTCCAGAATGCCGCGCTTTATGATCATGAGACACATGCGATTAGAGCGCTCCCACCTCTCATAGTTCTTCTTTTCATCAGAAGAACTATTTTCCGTAAGAGGAGCGGGAGTCTCCATCCGAAGTGCAAGGTCTAGATCCATGCAGCCAAGCAGTATCATAATGCTCTCTTTCCATGCCTTGAAATTTGTGCCCTGAAGCACGGGAATGGAATTCAAAGTGGCAAATATGGTAGATGCGGAAGCGGAAGCTATAAAATAAAGAGCAAAAGGAAATAATTAATGTATGATTCATAATCGTGAATTTGCAAATATAGCCATAAGAAGAGCAAGATACCAAGCACATCACTAACTATTAAGTTTTTGGACAATAATGTTAGTTGTAAGTGATACTCTTGTTGTGATGATCAATCGTCAATGATAAATCCTGTCAAGTAGTGAGACCATCTTTGGATGTATCGCATTACTCACATGGAACTTTATAATCATTGCTCAATCATCATCACAGGTATGCAATATACTTAAATAAATATTGTCTCTCCTTTGGGAAAGATAATATTTATAATGCATACAAAATCCATCCAGATATTTTAGTGATACAATTTTGACAGTAGAGGTCACTTTGGTGGCTTATCCATTTCAATTGTATCATTAGAAATATTGTTATTATGTCTTATGGCTGATACAAAATCAACAGTTTATCGGCTTGTATGAACAAAAAAGGAACAAAATAACATGCTATGAATGCAATATGCACGTTATCATGTTACCATTAGTTAAACATGTGAACTTAATGAAATTTAGGGTGCAATGAAGTAGAATCATTTCATGTCTTAAGAATAAAAAAAAAATATATTAAATGTATCAAATGCCTTTTGATATATTATCGGGCATTTAGTTTGGCAGAGATTGTGTTGATTTTTTTGGTTTCGGCATCGGATTGTGGTCCTTGGATAATAATAATAATAAATTGTAAACCAACTGATGCCATACATAACTCATGTTAATGATTTTTTTAAGCAGATATTTGAATTGTCGCCACTTACTAAACTAATATAATGAGAGATAATTAAGTATCATTGCCGTGAATGGACTAAAGACGGCATGACAATAACAATTAATATTGAAAATGAAAAACCATAATCATAGACGTTTTCCATAAATCCAAGGATATCATTTAATTTATACACATGACAAATATGTTATTAATATAAAAGGCAAGCCTTGATTTGGTCCAAAACAAATCAAACAACTGATCGCAATCTCACATTAGAATTCTAAATTATGCCTTTTAATTTCAACCCTTAATAAAGGATATGATCTAAAAAAAAGGACAATGACAGTTGAATCCGTGATTGGTAATAATAATAATACCGTAGCTGGATTTTTTTTTTATTATTATCCTTTACGGTTGAACTGCAGTGATGGTTGAAACAAAAACCCCTTATACTGGAATCACTTGATAAACGACCATGGATATATTGTCCATTACTACGATCATGGATTCCAATTAGATTGAGATTCCAGGCTGGTAATATATTAATACACGATCATGTAATAACAGATGTTATGACCACCCGAAAAAAAATCACAGAGACACGCCGCTAAGATAACAAACATAGGATTTTACCCAGTTGAAATTAACAACATGCATGTAAAAAAAATATTTCCGAATAAATAAATAAATCGAAGGCTATGCATTTCAGGTGGACAATATTAACCCGAATCAATAGTTTCACACCCACAAGGATATGATAATCATATCAATAAAAAAAAGTTATTGCATATCCATATCACGGATGTCAAAAAATTTAGCATATAAAAAAAACCCCAATAAATCGGAATCGAGATGGCTCTGATACCACTTGTTAAACTTAAGATCGATCCGAGTTCAAGGGTAATGGAATACCTGATGCCATTGCTCAGTCCTTTGTTGTCGACGTAGATCAAATCTCGAAAGAGCCCCGGATCTTCCTCACGAACGTATGCCTCTCACGCTCTCTCTTGTCGATGGAAAACAATAGAGAAGAGAACATGTGTCGTTTGGGGACCCTTGGCCTTATTATATTTGGCTAGACAACCAAAATGGTTGTCAATTCACCTTCCTCTTTTGTCCATCATAAAGAGATTTTATTCTCTAATTAATCGGCAATCAAGGTGCACTAATGGCAATTGTTAATGTCCATATCAATGGGATTTTCAAATCCCAACAATATATGCTATCGTTACTTGTTGCTCCCATTGGCAAGACTAGAAGCTTTGGCTCTATCCTTGTACTGTCTAAACCGATGCACTTTGGCTCTCTTTTTTCACATGAAGGGAATATGGTTCCCCATTCGTTTATGCTATGTGCAATGTTTAATCACAAGAGTAAATCTGATATTGTCTTCTCTCTTTGCAGTGGTTTGCATATCAGAACTTGGTTTTCAAGCCTGACAGGTAACTTAACCTGGAACCGCATGCAATGTCACATACATCTTGTTTATTGATGGTTGTTTGATTGCCTGCATTTGGGGATGATCCATTGTACTAGGATATAGATTTTCAAAATTACAGCCAAGGCATCACTTTTGAGTTCGAGCACAGTAGAGAAATAAAGTGGCTTTCATTGTGAAAGCTTTTGTTTGGTTTAAAGTTGGTAGACGTCTTCAAGCTCATTGTATTGTTTCATTGGATCTAAAAAACATGCTCTTTTTAAAATGTTTTACAAGAATAAATTTTACTGTATAGAGGATGATGCTAAATTAGACACATTTCTGCGTGGTTACTGATACAGAAATAGTGCAGCATTGTGCTTTTCTTAGGTAAGCAATTTATAAGATATTCGTGATATCTGACGTTAACTTGACTTTATCTCTTTGGAATATAACAAAATGTTATTTCCACCTAAAAGTCTATCTGATTTTTCTCTCTATATTGTTTTTATTCCCTTGAATACACCTCCTTGATCATTTTTCTTATTTATCCTTTTGTTTTTTTCCACTTGCACCCTTCCGGAATTCTACAATTATAGTTATGTCCCTACCTTTTTTGCTATAATACTTGTGTCCCTTTATTCTTATGAATTCATAGTACGGCCTTTCTGTTAAGGTAAAATAGGGTATAACTATAATAACGGAAGGGCAGTACTGAATTTTGTAAGAATACAGGGGCAAGTGTTATTGCAGAATATTGGAGGGACACGTGTAAAAACAAATCTTTGTTGCCATTTTCCCCCGTATGGTTCCCCGCATGTTTTTCTAACTGAAACATCTTTAACAACCAAAAGATAGAGTAATAAGTTTCTGGAAGATCTGTATAATTCTTTACCATTTCTTTTGTTAACAATAGCAACTCAAGTTTATATTTTCATGTCTTCTTCTGTCTTCAGGGAAGCTCTGATAGACAAGGTCAAAGGCACATACAATGATATCATTGGGAGCAACTAGTCAATGTATCGTGAACAAAATCGTTGTCTAAACAGAAGCCGGTAGTCCTGCTCGAGGCAGAAAGAGAGTTGGCTGTGGATTTGTGTGGTGTTGTACGGGAGCTGAGAGATTCTACTTCCTTCGACATCATATAAGATCATAACACCAAGCTTTTTAAATCTAAGTATCTAATCTATGTTTCCTGGTCTCTATCACTACTGCTCTGACAATGTATTTATCTGTTTCTATCTTTTTTTCCAAGGGCAGTTTCAGTTTTTTTACCTTCAAATGCGGAGTTTTGCACATCTGGAGCCAGCAAAGTGGAGAGAAATGACAGTAAAAACTTGAATAAACCCTCATTCCACTCTTGAACTGTGCTTGGAAGAGAATATCTCCACATGTATGCTGACCTGAGTTATTTGGTAATTGCTAACATTACACTTTTTTAGCTACAAACTCTAAATGAAAGTCTCCATAGGTCCTACTAGGTCAGAATTCATTTTTTACAGCAAACTTTTAGTTTTTTTTTCAATGTCTGTATAAGCATAAAACCGCATGGAAATTCTATTTGGATGGCATCTATCTTTTTTATTGAATGATTTGTTTTGAAGTTTCCAGGTTTATCGTGTCAACAAGTCCATGTTTTTCTTAGGTTGACGGAGCTTGGGGATATAATTGGAAGGGGCGGCAACTCGTGAAGCATAACACATGGGAAGGGGGCCAAGGGGAGGTAGGGGATGAGTGCTTAGACATTGAATCTTTCGATCCAACGGCTAGGATGGAGGCGCGGGCGAGGGATGGAGATCAGATCATGGGATCTAATCCTAATGTTGAGAGAAAGGCGCTAAAGGGCGAATGCGATCTGATCGGATCTGGCGACTAAGATCTGGGTGGAGGCGAGCTGTGTAGATGAGTGGGAAGGTTCCACCAACGACTGTGATAGACGAGGTGACGTGGAGATGGGAGAGCTGCTAGATGGGAGGGGAATCAAGCGGCTGAGATTGAGGCAGAGAAGAGTGGCTGAGATCTGATCTAAGATCAAATCCAGCGACTGGAAGTGGAGCGGAGATCAACGGTTGTGATGGAGGCAGGTTTGTGGAGATCCAACGGCTAGGAGAGGCGCCAATAAAAAATCAAAAATTGTATAATTAAAGAAAAATAAAAAAGAATTAGTTAGAGGTAAAATTAGGAAAAAGTCAAAACATTAAAGTTGTAGATCTCGATGAGATCTACAAGTTTCATGTTGGACAAAAAGTCAAAAAAAGGTCATTTGTACGAAAGTGTATTTTGGGGGTATTTTTAAAGGGATAAAAACACCGATTTTTGGTTTTGACATTTTTTTGTATTTTTTACTTCTTTTGAGGGTTAGGGAAATTATAGACAATTAATTAACCTAATTTTATGAGTTTTTAATGAGAATTAAAAACAAAGTAATTAATTACAATAAATATAGATAGAATATTTGCAATTATACATAGTTTATATACAATATAGTACAAGATAAAAATAGTGAGTTATCAGTGATTTTTATTGAATTATTTAAGGTAGGAGTTTTAATATATCGATTTTAACATGATGAATACGAGATTCATCACTTTTCTTTTGAGACATCAATATATGTATCATGCTATCTTCTTTCATGTTGTGTTTTATAGCAAGGAAATTGATTATGATTGGTTATGTGAATATTTCGCATTTGATGCTGGATGACTTGATTTTGGGGTTGATTAATTATATTAACTCTCTGTACGGATCATTCAAAGATCTATATCGACCTTGAGCTTCTAACATAAGTTTTCATGAGGGTTAGGGGGGTTTGGGTTTGGACCTATATTTAATAATAATTTTCAATATATGGTTGGATTTTTGGGCAAGTTTGGTTATTTAAGGTTTAATGTTAACTTTAGTTTGGCTTATGATTTGATTAGTGAAGGGAGACAAAGAAATCTGTGAGATTGGATAGAGGTTTAGGTTCAAGAGCCATATCTCTTCTCATGAGAGTAGCTTAGGCTAAGAACCACTTATTATCCTCGATTAATTCGAATTTCTAAATATGTGTCTTGAGATAATGTCTGTAACCTAAGATTTGGATGAAGCAAAGCTCATGTTAACCATCGATATTTGTTGAAATCTAAGTGTGTTAACGAAATGAATATGAAACTCATCATACATAACAATGTTGGCTTGATCTAGTATTAGTGGACTACTTCGTCAACTGGGTGGAAACCAAAACTAAAGGGAAAATGAACCAACGATGGTAATCAACTTGTGAACAAGAATATAGTATGAAATTACATGTTTTTGAAGATTATATAATAAAGAAGATATTATTCACAAAGAGTTTGAGAAGCTTTGCTTAGATTATGAGATTACTTTAAAAAATGCATCGATTATTCACCCCTAACTAAAATGGGCATACCGAACGACAATGCACTTAAGACGTGGCCCTTGCAAAGCACGAAGGAATTTAAATGGATGAATTGGACTCTGCCCTATGGGGATACCAAATAATTTGAAGTACATTTGCAGAGTACTTCCTTCAAATTAGCATACATATGCAAATCTCACATCTCGATCAAAGTTGACCTGCTTTCCTACTGAACACAATTATTTGAATCATAGACCAACAAGGTAGCTCAATGAGTTCAAGTAAAACTGCTGGATAACATAAGATGCTAAGCATATCAAAAGTTACATGATGCCCGTCGTACGGTTTTACATTTTAAAGATCCAACCAAGAGCGTCACAAAATGCTCTCTTGTCATCTCAAGAATCGAGGAGACTATACCTCAAAAGGGTTAAAACTTATCCCACACTGAGAAGGATCCTATTTAGTGCACAAAATGCTTCGATCTATTTACGATGGATGTCTAGTTGGTCCCAAGGATATGGCAAGCCATCAACCTATGGAGATATCATATGTAATTTGCTAGACAAATCATCATAAAAAATGATGGTATCAATGGAAAACTTGTACTTTCATTTTAATCGAATGTCCATTACATCTCGAGTCCATTACAAAAAAATAAAGCGCAAGTCAAACAGATTATAAGTGGTGAATCCGAGGATGACCTCCCATTTGAAGAGCTATCCAAGAAAGCAACAAGAAATGCCATCCAAGGTCGACGAGGCAGATGAGCTACATTCTCCATCCAGGAGAAATGCTGCAACTCCAAAAGGTGACTCTCTGATTGAATTCATTACATATATTCATCAATGGCCATCGAGCATACCAGTCATGCCCACTCTACATTGAGCTAGGGATGCCAATTTAAACATTCCTTATCCTGACTCAATCGAGATATCCCCTCAAGATACCAAACTCGAGCATAGTTGCCACAAGTTTTTTGAGAGCTTGAACATTCTTCATGTGCCTTGCAGTTGTCATCACCTTAACTATCCTACTTCACACGTCACAAGCTCTATCCTTAGTAGTAAGAAGCTTGGCAAGTGCCTCCTATTCAATGTACATCACTCTAAGGCATGGAATGTACACGCTTAGTACACACCTACTGTATATAATCATATATATGCTTTATATTTACTTGTTTTTTCTACTTGAAAAAATAATTCCATTGGTCTGATCCAGTAAATCACGCCGGTTTAATTATTCCCACTCTTCAGGAATGTTATTATCATGCTGACGTCATTATCAACATAACCAATTTTCTTATACAAATATCTTGTTCTAATCTAAAAGAAGGAAAAAAAAGATGTGTACAAATTTATAAAGGACTTGTTCAATTTTCCTCTCAATCCATCCAATTAGTAATAAAAAAATCATTTCAATTATCCCTTCAACTCCCTCCGTTTCCCTCCCATTCCCTTCACTTTTTATTCCCCCACTCCCTCCCACATTCCCAATATCCTTCCCCCTATCCTCTTATTATTCTCTAATCCCCAAAACACCCTCTCTTGTTAGGTGTTGGAGGACGGACGAGAAAGTAAAAACTAGCCCTCATCTAAGAGTTTTTTCCATGACAGGGAATCCCCAATATCCAAATGCCCTGTCAGGGCATCTGACCTCAGTATTTCCCTGTCAGGGCATCAATCGGCAAACGGTTCGTCGATCGACAAACTGTTTGCCGATTGTGCATAAAAATAATATATAATATTATTCCGAAAATTTTTTTGAATTTTATATTATTAAAAATAATATAAAAAATATTTGGAATTGTCAATCGGCAAATGGTTTGCCGATTCACAATTCGATCGGCAAACGGTTTGCCGATCGGTGAACCGTTCGCCGATCGATGCCCTGACAGGGAAATAATGTGGTCAGATGCCCTGACAGGGCATTTGGAGGATGGGGATGCCCTTAGGGAAAAAACTCTTCATCTAACGGCAATAGCTTTTATTTCAGGATACAGAAAATATTTAAGAAAACCCTAAGGGCCCGTTCGGTAGGAGAATAAGCAGGAATAAGGATGGGGAATAAGGGGACTAATGGTCTATTCTCCGTTCGGCTGGAGGATAAGAATAAGGAGAATAAGGTGAAATAAAAGTAGGTAAGGTGGGATAAAGATATGAATAAGAGTGAAATAAGATGAAATAATAGGAATAATAACCTGAAATCAATGAGGTTCTCAAAGTATATGACTGATCTTTCTTCTGAATCATAATGAACGATTTCTTATATAGCTAGAACTACCTTCACAAATTGCGGATACTAATTAGTTAAGAATCTCCCGTATTGAGGCTATAGCGTCATCGGGATCGAAATATCCGCAAGATCGGGATCACAATTTGTATCGATTAAACAAATCGTCGGAATCCCCAAAATCAGACATTCTCGAAGAGCTGTATATTCTGGGATTTCACTTGGAAAAGCAAATGTTCCATACTAACGGATTCGGCTTAGTCGTATCACAGGGAAGCGTGTTGGGGGCTTATTCCCCTTATTCCATTCCTCCTTGTACCCAAAACGAACAGGGCCTAAATGCACAATCCAAGAACACGAGATGCACTCCTGTTATTTGGAACGCATGGAAAATGGGGTCAAAAACATCAACAAAATTATCCAAACCCCTGAGTCTCGGCGAACTAGCACCCACGTTGAAGCCGCCACGCGAGATCCCACCCACGCGCGCCGCCACCACTCTCCCGCGTCCACCACCCACAAATTCCCCTAGTCGGCTCCGCTCGGCTCAAGCCGCGCCGCCCACACTTTGTTGCAACGGCTTTGCATCCTACGTGGCACCCTCCCCACCACGAGTCCAATCCCGGGTGCACGGGGACACATCCCCGCCCACCGGATTCCGAGCTTCGGGTCTACTCGTGGCTCCCCCCTCCCACGGGCCCCACGTCATTTCGGGCTCCCTCCCCTCTTCCCCTCGCCCCCTCCCGAAGCGAAACACCACCCCCACACCACCTCACCCGCGGGCCCCACCTACCCTTTTCCTTGTGGCCGAGAACGCGCTCTCTCTCTCTGACACCTCCTCCATTCTCTCTCCTCCCTCCAAAAAGCGCACCCCCGAGGGTCGTCCCGAGCCACTAGGTTTACACCACGTGGCATCCGAGGCTCGACCTCCCCCGTTGCCTCAAATAAAGTAAGGGCTATGGTGATACATGAGGAAAATTATAGTGGCTGTGCTTAATCCACTTCGTTCTGAGAAGGCGACGCAGCCCATATTCCAACGCCCCAGCACCGCTTATAAGTCGAGAACGGCGCTCTCTTGTGGAGCTCTTCCGCTCGTCTTCTCAGCAGCGCCCGATCTGGAAGGAGCAGCGCCGGCGGCGGTAGAGGAGGACGAGGGGGAGGGGAGGCGCAGCGTGAGCGCCCGGCTGTTGCCGGAGGATCGCGCACCGTACCGTTTGCGGCGGCGCGGAGTGAGTCGCTCGATCTTTCATCCCCATGTTTTTTGGATAGGGATTGGGCAATTGAAATCCGGATCTTTCGAAGTCATGTTTGATTGATTAGCTGTGTTGTAGGGGAAGTCTCGATGCTTGCTCGAATTCCGGTCAGTCGCCTTCCTTTTCCCCTACTTTGAATTACTTGATGCTTTATAACGGTTGCGGACAGATGTTTTCCTTTTCCGCGGGGAATATGGCGTTTGGTTTGAATCACGGTGCGTGCCGGCTCGGTTGTGGTTTCGTAATTGGATGCGTTTGATCGTCGTGTTTGTAGCTGTAGTCGATTTCAGTGGACATGAGGTACTCTTTCCATCGGGTGGAGCGGATGGCGGGAGATACGGAAGGGGGATTCATACTCGTTGTGGAGGATCATAAATAATTGCCTCCTCTTGCACTCATCTTTGTATGGGATTTCGGGCTCCATCGATGGAGAGTTGCTCCTCGGGGGAAGAAGTGCTTGTGAAGGTGATTTCTGCAAGTGCTTGAACTGTCTTTTATCTAGATTTGATGATCGAAAAGCCCCGCTTACGGCTTTCGGAATGGAATGCAGGCGAGAAAGCCGTATACGATCACGAAGCAGCGAGAAAGGTGGACAGAGGAAGAACATAATCGGTTCCTAAAGGCTTTGAGGCTTTACGGGAGGGCCTGGCAGCGCATCGAAGGTTATTATTTTCTGTTGTTATTTCTTGTCGAATTTGTTCGAGTGGTTAACTTGTCATTAGAAGCTTAGCATCATTTTGCATACAGAGGGATCATATTTTCTTAAGCATTTATATTTTCGTAATTTTTAAACAGAGCATATTGGTACTAAGACTGCTATTCAAATTAGAAGTCATGCTCAGAAGTTCTTTTCCAAGGTCTAGTAAGATATTCTGACTCTTTTCTTGACTGGTATTTGCTTGCAGTTAAAATTTGCCTAGCTTATTAGATGCTCCCTTAGAAGTAGCTACATAACTAGATGATAGTTTTTGGCAGTACTTAGATTAAAGGGAAAAATGTTTACATGATTGGTGTAATTGTTAAGGAGATAAGAATATGGATTGAAATTCAGTTATTTTCTGTTTTATTTTCATTAAGCTGTAGCTTAAAATGATAGATAGAAGAAGTGGATGATATGCTTTTTTTGAGAAGAGGATGATATGAATTTTGTCTTCTATAATTACTCTGATGATCTTTTTATGCTTAGAATGTTAGTTGGATTATAAGTTGCTGACTTACTCTCTCTCTTCTGTTATATTGAGGTTTCTTCAGCAGTTACTGCATATGTGTATCTAACTGGATGCCACACCATTGAATTGAAAATTTTCTACTTGTACTTTGGTTCTAGCTTTGATATGAGATAAGACCTGGTTTTGGTTTGATATGCTTAGGTCTGAACTGCAATTTGGATGCATCCTTTCAATAAATGTGCAACAAAAAAAACAAGAATCCATTGGGAAAAAATAGTAAGGAGTTAAATAACAACAAATTTATTTTTTTAAAACAAAAAATATAAAAGGAAAAATAGGCCTTGCGAGTTGGTGCAGAAAGTAGTGGATCTGTATAAGTGTCAAGAACAGTGTGTCCCTGTCTAATCAGCGTCAACAATAGTTTAATCAACACATGGACTAAGAAAAAGAAAAAGTACAACCTGTTGTTGGATTCTTAATCAAATACCTTTTTCCAGCCCCACAACCAAGGGAACATAAACAGCACAGTAATGTTTGATCTTGTTCAGGTTACCATTCTGAATGATTGCACTGTATACTTCACCAATTTATGGTGGAGTGGGTTAGATGTTTTTCCTATCAAGGATGCAGCAAAATTAAATCCGAAGAAGACAGACCTTAAAAATTTGATGAATAATTGAGGGAGCATACTGGTGTGATGAGTTTTTGGTGTGTTTGTACTCAAATTGATAAACGGATTTTGATTTGATAGTCCAGTGGCATGAATGCCTTAACAAGTCCTGTTAAAAAGGGAAACACAAACGGGCTTCCTTGTGGGGTCATGTTCAAGGACTAAATCAACTGCCAAATGAATAAATCAACTCTCAAGACGAAATTGTTTTTTCTGGTAAGTGTAAAGGTTCAAATAATGGGTATGTTGGCTAGACTTGGGACATGCTCATCTTTACTTTCAGCATGGTTGTATTTATGCACACAAAATGCACACGCCTGTAGGTACATGTAGATAGGTGGCATTTTTAGGGAAAAAATGCACATGTTTACAAATATTTTTTGATAGTGTAATGGTATGACTTCATTTTACGATTACCAATAGATAGCACTTTTATTATAAAATAGTCATGATTACTAGAAAAGGACTTGCTTGGTCTAATGCTAATACACTGTTTTACTGAAGCATGTTTCTTATAATCCTCTTTTCCTCTTCTATTGTTTTCCCCTATCAGTTGTTATATCGTCCTTTGGGCCGTGTTTGTACACCTGTCATAACTGCTATCTTCTCATATGCACAGTTGTCTACGTAACTTATTGTGTATCAGGGAAACTCAAAAATCAGATGAGGGTTTTCATCTGCGGTTTTCCCATGTTTGTTGACATGTTTAAAGTTTGAAGTTTACTCCACCTTGCCTAAGCCCTACATTTCTAAATTGGAGATAAAATAAAAAAGCCACATAATTGCTCTGAATATGTGGGCACGCTATACGGGATGTTGAGTAAGGTTCATATGAATCTGGACCCTTGCTGCAATGGATTAGTTCATCTTTGATAAAATGGCCTTTATTTTAGGTTATCATGTTTGACTGTGTAAGAAATAACATCTTAAATATTAAATATCTGTAAATGCCCATTTTATTAAAATAGTTTATTGAGTTAATTAGAACATCAGATCTCCCCCAAGACTGAAATTGTAGTAGTATCCGGTCATGTGTTAAGCCCACCATCATCTGTATTAAGGAACATTTGACTGGTTAGGGCCTGCAATTGCCATCTTTACTATATTAATTGATTAAAATTGGCATTTGGTATTCATATTGCTATTCTAGTTGTTTTTATTATCTTTATCATCAAAGCGGAATATTTGTGGGATTCCTTCGTCTTGATCTTCATGTTATATTTTCATTATGAAGATTCTGGTTCTTCAAGGGTTGTACACAGTTGCCATGATGCATGGCCCCATTATATTAGTTCTGTATTTCTGTGACTACGTGCAGACTATACCTTATGTCATAACATATGCTTTCTCTAGAGCAGATGCCTAGTTAAGGGTGGCTAGAAGGAAACTATAAATCTGAGTGACCATATGTCGGTTGTCTTCGGTTCGGAGGTGTTGTTATAAAAACTATTTGCACAAATCATTGTTATCAACTTTAATGTATACCGTGTTGAGCATTGCAGTCTTCATCTTGAAGGGTTGCATTGAGAGGTAATTTTTTTTGAGTTGACTGGATGAATGGATCTTATCCAAAATCCAAATAATGGTGGTTTGTTGCTTCATCTATGTATCGGAAGCCCCACACTACAAGTTCGAAGAGTTGTTTAGGTGAACAAAGCTTATACATGTAGTCGTATATGTGAAAGAATATGTGTTTCTTGTTCTTTTTCCTACATGTATTTGTGTAATTTTCTCCCGAACGTTTTAGTCCTTACCAGGAAGAGTATCGTCTCATCCATTAACCGCGATAATTCTACCAAAAGAACCCAATGTATCCCTAAAGTACTTGATATGCACATTATTTAAAAGTTAAAACTTTAAGTCATAAAAAGTGACATAATGTTCTTATTAAATATTTTATTACTCAGTCTCACTCCAGACTATATAGTGTACATTATTTAATCAAAATTACCTCATTCATGCATGAGGTCTGTGCCTTCTTGTCCTTGACGAACTTTTCCACCACAACTTGTACATCGGCTAGAAGGTCAGTATTTGTACTAAGACTGTTCTTGTATTGGTACTTCGGATTCAAGTAATATGCTGGAGATGAACAATTCTCAAATTTTAATCCTTCTAAAGCGCTTACCAAAATGGGAAAAAATGATTTATTAGATACTACATACCATCCTTGTAAAGTGGATGTGGGAGCATCTTGACCATCATTCGTCTATGATGTCCAAAATGCGTTGAATCTTCTCCCAACTGCTTCTCTAACCTTTTCCTCCATGTAGCGCATTGCCTCATAAATTACTCCCATAGTTGGCTTCTTGTCCCCATCTACGATATGCAATGCAGAAACAACCAATTCCATTATCTTCCCGACCCTTGTCATGTCATCTGAGATTCATTGATGACTGTCTCCACCCTGTGTCCTCCTTTGGTCTGAGCTTCTGGGTTCTCGAACCATTCACCTTGGCAACACATGGTCTTCAACCATGTCTTGTGTTGTTTGAGGCTTTGCATTGCTATATAATTGTTTGCAAAGCATGTAGTGTCAGGCCTCACCAGCTCACCATTACACGCCTGTCTTATCAAAACCAGTACTTTGGAATGGTTGTAAATGAATGTGGTGATCGTATGTGCTTGTTCCATCACATTTGTGACAAGCTTCCTCTTTCCGAAGTCCTCTAGAATTAGATCTATGCAATGCGCAACATTTCATTATTATTTCACCTGCCTTCTTGAAGTTGTTGCCATTGTCCATGACAATTTGTACAATGTTCTTTTTTTCAACATCTTTAATGATGTCCTTCATCAACTTCAGCAGGTATCTGTAGTCCTTTACCTGTTCAGATCAGGGATCGCCATATCGCGATATATCGTCGATATATCGACGATATATCGGTATCGACAGGTCACCGATATATTGCCGATATGGACGATATCGGGTATCGACAGGAGAAAATGCCTAATGGATACCGGGTTTCGTCGATATGCGTCGATATATCGCCGATATATCGGTGATATATCGGTATCGACATTGTATCGAAACGATATCGATATTTCCTTCCTTAGTTCAGATGCATCGACGGATTTAAGAAAAATTGTCTTACCATCGCAATAAATGAGGAAGTTATTGATCTGCTTCCTCGTATAGCTTATCCAGCTATTACATATCAGCATCACGTCTTGCTCTGGCCATCTCATCCTCAACTCGGATTTGTAATCATTCATCTCTTCCTTCTCCTACCCAAGATACTTGTCCATTATCTCCTTGGTCGTGGGAACCTTCACTCTCGTTCCCGCTGCGGCGATCTCATCAATGACGTGCTGTAGAAAAGGTCCACTAGCGACGTGGGATGGGATGCTTTCCCTAAAGAAGAGCTTGCCTATGGCCTTTCCCATTCTCTCCCGTGAATTGATGAACATCTCCTTCACTATCTTTTGCCTCAAATCCTTGATTGGCTTGTATTGCATTGACCCGTTCCTTGTCAAGAATTGTTCCGGTCCCTTCCTCATGTTTTTTTGGTAGGTGGTGATACTGCTGCACCTTCAGAATCACTCCCACTCCCACCGACACCAGGGAAGTCGCCACGCACATTACTGAGTTCTCTCCTCTCAAACTCGCTCCTCATGAACTCTTTTGTCGCCCTCCTGTATCCCCTAGTCTTCGTTGCGATCTGGATGCCATCGGGTTAGACAAAGTCGTCGTCGTTTGAATATGAGAGGACATTGAACTCCTTCTCAAAGATGAATTCTTTGAAATGTTAGTCCCGCATGCGACTCTCTGCATCCTTCTCCTTTCCCCCTTCATGCTAGCCTTCATCAACTCCCTCACGTCTCTTGGACAACGAGTGCACTTGACAACATTTTTATTGTTGCCAACAATATGGTTCTTCAGTCTCGTAATACCCCCTCTTCCTAACCTCTTCACACAGAAGTTGCATTGTCGTTTCGCTTTGTTGCCATCTGGAGCGGTGGTATACCTCCAACCAATCTCTCCACTGCCTAAGTCCAACTGTCCACGAGAACCATCAGAGTCTGAACCGGAGTGTGCCATGATGTTGATTTGTTGTATGCAGACGAAATCTGAAAGAAATACACAATAAACATTCTTGAGACATATGAGGAGAATAATCAATTAATGGCTTATAATTTTTAGTTTAAATTCTTGGATTTAATTAATTACACATCATTGGTTAACAACAATCATCTTGAAATCATATTTCTTATGTGTAAGATATGAGATCCAACATTATTCATCCATAACCTAATTTAATAACCCAACAAAACACAAAACTCCAAATTACATCACGAAAAATCATAGTGATTTATTCCAAATTTTACAAAAAAGAAATTTTTGCCTCAAATGACCACCATAAACAAAAGCCCTAACTAATTTTGTATTTTTATACATCAAATAAGAGTAGATCTAATCTCAAAAAGTAATGGAAGAAGGGACTCCCAAGTTCAAACAGGTTGCACGATCGATATGGTGGAAATTATGGCGAAATGGAACCTTATGGGGTCGATATCTTGGATTTTAAGAAAGGAATATTCTTTGTGTCAGCGATATATAGTTGACAACTGATATATCGACGATCTATTGTCGGCACCCGGTAAAAGGATATGCATTGGGATATCGATATGCATGGGCTGTCGAAACCGATATATCAGCGATATATTATCGATACGACCTTCCATGATAGTGCCACATAACACATATACTCCAACAATTAAGGATGAGGAAAGTCACATGCTTGTTACTCAGAAGGATATAAAGACTAGATGGAAGCAATATTTCCTAAGCTTTTCATTGGGAAGGAAATAAAGCGGTCACTTTGGGAGATCTAGCTAGTAGTGAAAGTTATTTGAATGGTGCAAGCTATAAATGAATATACATGAAGGAAGTAGATGGGGCTTTGTAGGTGTAGGACCTGATGGAATTCCTATAGAAATTTGAAGAGTTCTCGGCAAACGTGGTTTGACTTGGCTTATAAATTTATTCAATGTTATTTGGCAAAGTAAGAAAATGCCTGAAGATTGGAGGAAAAGGATTGTGGTGCCTCTTTATAAGAACAAATGAGACATTCAAAATTGTTCAAATTATAGAGGTATCAAATCGATGAGTTACACTATGAAAATTTGGGAACGTTTGATCGAAAGAAGGTTGAGGAAAGTTTCTAAAGTAAAAGAAAACCAATCCGGATGCATGATAGGTCGCTCAACTATTGAAGCCATCCACTTGTTGAGGAGAACGATGGAGATTTATAGAGCTAAAAGGAAGAACCTCTATATGATTTTTATTGATATGGAGAAGGCTTATGATTTTTTCCCACATGAGATATTGTACAATGTGCGGAGTTTTGGAGAAGAGGCAAGTATCTGTCCTATATATTAACCTCATAAAAGATATGTATGATAGGGCTTCATCTTGTATAAGGATTCAGTCTGGTAAGACTGATTATTTTAACATCAACATTGGTCTGCATCAAGGTTCAACTTTGAGTCCATTCCTTTTTACTTTGATTATGGATGAGTTGACAAGTCATATTCATGATGAGATATCTTGGTGTATGTTTTTTTTGAAGAAAAAGAGTATGGGATCTCAATAAGGGGCCTACCACAATGTATACGAGTATATATGTAAGTAACAAAGAAAAGAGGTTACAAGTCGCGTGATACCTGTTACATGTTATGCTTTACATCACCTTACATTTGCTATGAAATACACAATGCCCTACATTGCCTGAGCATGTTTTCCGCCCTAAAAGTCTGCCCCCACTCTTAATGAATTTTGATGTGGTGACTCCCGTCTTGGGAGGGCTCCCCCTTCTTTTCTAGTAAAAAAAAGTCTGCCCCCGCACACAAATCAACCACGTCAAAGCAAATGGGAATGAGTTGTCCTCATGCCCAACACCGCACATTGCTTCGACATCTCTCCAGAAAGAACTCCAATCATGATCTGTAAGCCACACAATATCCACCCGGTGCCAAACCTCTGTCGAATCTGAACACGAGAAGAACATACAATCCTTGTCTTCCACCTCCAACCTATCATGCAGCTTCCTCTAGCCCCATTATCCGACCCCGTCGAGCCTTGGTCAAAACGCATCCAAGCTTAAACAATCATAAAAAGACCTTGACCATGCTCAACACCCTACAATGCCAAATCATCCACGTGTCCACTCTAATCTTCTCCTAAACCTCCATTCCTTCCTCGATGAGAGAACGATAAGCCTTTCTCACCGTGAATTTGCCGTCACCTCAGGTGTAATGGTCCCTTCTTGAAGCCATACCCTCACAAGGAAGTAGCTCCGTCCGTAAATCAAAGAACCCTTCCAACCTATGATCCGACAACGGTAAGCCAATAGGAGATCACACTCCATGGTCCCATACCTGTTGCACCTCACCTCTCCGTCCCCCTTGCCAACCTCATGAGACGTGGATAACGATCACCCAATACACCGTCCCCCGACCAGTTGTCCCTCCAAAACTGAAACCCAACCCTGCCACTCTGCACCGATCTTAACCTGATATCAATCTTTGGTAAAACTGCGGTAATCCCCTTCCATAGAGACGCGGGCATCCATCCTGCGCTGATCCCCAATGACATGGTCACCCCATAAATATTCTTCAGCAATCGACACACCAGATCTTTGGATTTTCCCCAATAACCACCCACTTTTCCATGAAAGACTTGTTCATCCCCTCTATCTGCAGCACCCCCAGGCCACCATTCCTCTTAGTCACCGTCACCCTATCCTAATCAACGAGATGGACCCTCCTCTTGTTCTGGCATCCATCTGACAAAAAAATCTCCTCATGATAACCTCCATCTTGGAGCACACACACCAACCGACAACGACCTTATAGAGTAGAAGAAATAGGTACGAGAGGACACACTTCAAAAGTACTGATTTTCCTCCCCTTGAAAGCAACTCTGCCTTCCACCCTGCCATCATTTCCTCCAGCCTCTTCAACAACGCCCTTCAATCATCAACCCTCAGCTTCCCAGCCACCAGAGGGGAGCCCCAAGTACGTAATTGGAAGAGCGACTGTGGGACGTTCCAAAAAATATGATACGTTCCCCAGTTCCTCCAGCCTCTTCAACAACGCCCTCCAATCATCAGCCCTCGGCTTCCCAGCCACCAGAGGGGAGCCCCAAGTACGTAATTGGAAGAGCGACTGTGGGACGTTCCAAAAAATATGATACGTTCCCCAATTCCTCCTTCGAAAGCCCGAACGAGACAACCGTTGGCTTCTCCCTATTGATTTCGAGGCCAGATATGTCCTTAAAAATATCCATGATAATGGAGGTCCGCCGAATCTTCTCGGCCTCAGCCCCAAGAAAGATCATAATGTCACCAACATATTGCAACAGTGATATCGATATGTCGTCCTTTTTGTAGCCAGAACACCAACCCTCCCCAACCGCCAATCTCATCATTACTGCTAATGCATCGACCATAATCACTAAGAGAAGCAGCACCAACGAACATCCTTGCTTGATTCCCCTCTGTGGCTGAAAGAAGCTCCCTTTCGGTCTACCATTGACTAGTACCAAATGGGATGTAGTCGTGATACATCGCTTAATCCATGAAATCCACTGCCATGGGAATCCCTTTTTCTCCAATGAGGCACATAGGAATCTCCAATCCAAACAATCATAAGCTTTGGAAAAATCAATCTTCCACATCACACATTTGGTACTGCTTCTCTTCTAGTTTGTCACCATCTTCGTTGCCATCACCAATCCGTTCGCCATATCCCTACCAGGTACGAAAGCTGATTGCTCCATTGAGATGATTCCATGTAAGACCTCCCTCAATCGATTCGCCAAAATCTTCGAGATCAAAATATATATAACATTGGACAATGCAATGGGCATGTAGTCTTCAACCCTCACCAGAGTGCCCTTCTTCGGTAACAAGAAGATGAGCGCCTTATTCAGCCTCTCGAATCCACTATCCCCTTTGACTGTCTCCCAAAATCTCTGTAGAAACACACCGGGAACCCATCCGGCCCTAGTGCCCCATCCACATTGATGATACTAGAGATAGAGTAAATGAGAAGCTTGAAGTTTGGATGCCCGCTTTGAAGGCTAAAGGATTTCGTATAAGTAGGGGCTAGGACTGAATATATGGTAGTACTTTTGATAAATGCAATGGTGAAGGAATCGTGGTAAAGATTGGTGACGATAACATTTAGAAGAGAGATTCTTTTAGATACTTGGGATCTATTTTGCAACATGATGGGTGCGTTGATGGAGATGTTACTAATAGAATAAATACAGGTTGGCTAAAGTGGAGATGGGCCTCTACTGTTCTCTGTAATAATAACATTCCTTTGAAAATCAAAGAAAAGTTTTCAAAGCAACCGTGGGACCTGTTATGCTCTATGGATCTGAATGTTGAGGTGAAAATTGATGACGATTACATTCAGAAGAAAAATTCTTTTAGATACTTGGGATCTATTTTGCAACATGACGGAAAAGTTGATGGAGATGTTACTAATATAATAAATGTAGGTTGACTAAAGTGGAGAGGAGCCTCTACTGTTCTCTGTGATAAGAAATTTCCTTTTAAATTCAAAGGGAAGTTTTCAAAGCAACCGTGAGACATATACTCTATGGATCTAAATGTTGACATGTAAATCATAGACATGTATAGAGAATGACAATAACAGAAATGAAAATGCTAAGGTGGATGTATTGACACACATGCAAAGATCGGATTCAGAATGATGCAATTGGAAGGAAAGTTAGTGTAGCTCAAATCGAGGATAAAATGTGAGAAAACCATGTAAGGTGGTTTGACCATTTGCAAAGGAGGTCGACTAATGCACCAGTTAGGAGATGCGAGTTTTGGATGTTGGGTCGGCTAAGAGAAGGTGAGGAAGGCCTGAGAAGTGTTGGAATGAGACTATATCAATGGATCTTAGTTTTTTGGATCTAAGTCCAAGATTGACCCAAGATAGATCTGAATGGATGAAAAGAATCTATGTAGCTGACCATACTTAATGTGGGAAAATGCTTTGTTATTGTATTGCAATTATATATAGATAATCTCCGCTTTTCTTCTCTTCTTTATAGGTTTAGAATATTATAAAATACTTTTGTACTTTCTAGTATCATGTTGTATAATCACGTTGTTGAAATAAATAAAGTGGAAAATAATCAGAACAAGAACATAAAAATAGAAAGTAGTAGAATGCTCAGGATTTTATGTGGAACCCTACTCCATGAGGGAGCGGGATGAAACCATGAGAGAAGGCATCTAAGGATCAGATCTTATGTTTCAATCTCTCAATTAATACAAGGGTGTGGGGCTCCTTATATAACCCATAGACAAACTGGAGTCCCACTTATAGATGATGTGAGACTATACATGAGAGCAGGTAATTGGATCTTGGAGAGATCCAATTGCTGGTCTATTACATTCTCTAACACTTCCCTTCAAGCCGAAGCTGAGAAAGCTACATCTTGCAATAAAAGAAAAAAATACACAACTCATCTTCACTCAATACTTCTGAGAGAGATGGGAGGAGACCTACTTGGAGTAGTCGCTGCTGGTAGAAGACCTCACACGAGGATGGGTCTACAACAGTCAGACTGTGCTTTTAGTAGAGTTACTGTGTTAAATAGGTCGTGCCTGGAGTAGAATTGCTGTAGAAGAAATCCGACATAAAGAGTAGTCGTACGATAGAATGTGCGGAAATAGTCGATGCTCGGTGAAGACGGTTGATAACAATAGTAGTCTAGAGTATCGATCTTCATGTCGTGGATAGGTAGTAGATATCTGAGACGATATCCTGCAGAGAAGTCAATCTGGAGTAGTTAACGTCGAACATTAGAAGTAGAGCGATCGTCCCTATGCATATCTTGGGAGTTGGGCCTCTTAAATGTGAACCCTAAGAATGATATCTCTTATTTTTCTTATGGGGACCTAAAATTGGTTCGCTTATACCCTGGTACTGTTGTAAAAGTCCCTCGACTGGCCCAACTAGTAGGTCTGACTGTCTAATCAATGGGGTAGCCGATCGAGTATTGACTAATTCCGACTAGGTGGACAAGTTGATCGATTTTTGCTTGGAGAAACCATATTTTTTACTTTTTTAAAAGCAGACTTATCATAATATGCTTAATGTTATATTTAAATTCGATTACTTCTTTTCTTTCATTATGATAATATAAAATATATACTAATCTTTGTAAATATATATATATATATAATTTATATATTTAAAATAATTTAAAAATTGAAAATCGATTAAAGTCCAACTAAATCCGATTAGTTGCTCGATTACCGATTAATCTTTAGTCAATGCCCCAACTGATCGAGTAGCGACTGACGATTTTTGCAACCTTGTACCCTCTAGATGATATTGATTTTGTTGAGGATCCATGAATAGATGGACTTGATAGAAATTTTGTAGATTCATCTCAAGTAGAAAAATGTGCCCTCTCTTACCCCCTTTCTCCCATACTTGTCAGAATAAGAACATATATGATCAAGTTGGGAGAAATAATAAAGAAGATACAATCTCTCTCTCCTCTCTATTTTTAAAATAAGTCGTATCTCATTCTTTTTTCTTCTTATAAGCCATACTTTTTTTGAATTTTCTTTTTTAAAGTCGTTTCCCCTTTTTTTCAATTTTTTTCGTACGATTTTTTAGGATAGCCTTCCCCCCATTTTAGCAGTATCTCCTCTTTTTTTGGAATAAAGCCCAGTTGGCCCCATATGCCACCCCCTTTTCCCCCTTTCTTTTAACCCCATAGCTCAGTTGGGCATGGACCTCTGCTCCTCCTTTTTATAGCTGTGCCCTTCTTTGGGCCCAAAATAAAAGTATCTCCTCTCCCTCTCCCTCTCCTTTTCTCTTTCACAGCAGTAAACCACTTGGGCTTAATAAATAGATAGAAGAGAGGAGGAGGGGCCCTATTTAGAAGGAGATTCAACCCCTCCCTTTTTCCCTCTCTGCTAGTTGGGGTCACGGAACCCAATTCTGAAAGGTGCTATTGCCTTGCCTTGGAACCTATCCACGCTTGGAGACCTGCAGGGAGGTGATGCTGGAAGGTATGCCTCCTAGAGAATCCCATATGAATAGGGCATTGGTTAGAGCACTAGGGGCCGGAGTTGGTGTGCCGAGAGATCTCACTGGGAGAGCTGGAGGGCATCTGGAGTTTCTTGGACTTGTGCATTTTGGAGTTGGTGTTAGGCTTGGCTAGAGTACGCCTGAAGTTCATGGAGGAGATGAGGACGGAGGCCCTCGATGGCTCGGAGGGCTATATGCATTGACAGAGAGCATTATATGCATTGACAGAGAGCATTCTTGTGGGGGCCTGGATCGAATCCTGGGGGCACTGCATGGCACTCGAGGGTCGATGGAGCCAAATGGAGATACAACTAAGGTTCTCCAGTAGGGAGATCCCATCGCCTCCGCCCAAGATATCATGCATGTAGTAGAGTTGCATCATTGTTATTGGATGGTTGTGGTGTGATTCATCTGGAGATCAGAGGAATATTGCATGTCTTCCTGACATCTTTCTTCAGATGGTCATGTGCTTTCACAGGAGGTCAGTTTACATATTGAGAAGGATGCATTTGACCTTGATGTGCCTATTGCTCTGTGGAAGCAGATGTGTACATGTGCTATGTATATTCTCGTTGCTCATGTCCATTTAGGACGTCTTTCAGAGGATTTCAGGAGGTTTATTGTGGGTCAGCCGTAGAAATTCCACGAACATACCAAGAGGGTATGCGAGACACTTAGTGTTGTCTTGCCATGGAGGAGGAGATGACCGTGTTATAGTCGCGAGGCACATTGAGCCTTGTTACATCCCATACATGGGCATCCATGGGGGGATGCAAGTAGGTATTCTCAGTGAAACACCGTGCATATGAGATTGTTGATTGCTACGACGAAGCTTGCGGCTTGTTGGTTCACCTAGACGTATGGGGTGGACTATTAGGATATCTTCTCTCCCGTGGCTCGTTATTCTACATTATAGGTCAGTTGCAGTGATAATGGACTGGTTTTTGTCTCAGCTTGATGCGAAGAATGCATTTCTCTATGGGGACTTGTAAGAGGAAGTCTACATGCAACAACCACCTAGGTTCGTTGTTGAAGGGAGTGTCAGAAAGTGTGCAGACTTCATAAGGCTATCTATAGCCTTAAACAAAATCAAAGAGCATGGTTTTAGAAGCTCTTGGACTTGATAGAGCAACATGGAATTGTGAGATCGATTGTAGACCATTCAATTTTTGTTTAGAGACTCGGAGAGGTATAATTGCTATACGATCTATGTTGATGATATTATTGTTATAGGGATGATGTGCAGGGTATTTGTATGACTAAGGATTTCCTTGGATAGTTTGTCACCAAGGACCTTGATGATTTACGTTACTTCCTAGGATTTGAGAGTTTAATAGGAATCAATGGGGTCTTGTTATGATCCAAAGGAAGTATGCTACTGAAATTGTGTGATTGTAGGCCTTCCACTACTCTCATGGATCCTAACATGAAATTGTGTGATGATGATACATAGAAGGTGGACAAGAGGTGAAACATAGGGCTCGTTGGGAAGCTCCTATATGTGACGATTTCCAGACAAGACATCTCTTTTGTAATGAGCAAAGTTAGCCAGTTTATGGAGCAATCGAGACAGGGATATATGGATGCGGTCCATATGATTACTTGGTTCCCGAAGTCTTCTCTGGTACGAGAATGTTCTTTAGCAAAAGGACATTGTCATTACATCATTTGCAGATGCATATTATACATGATATCCCAAGAACAAGTAGTTTACCTCAGGTTTTGCAGTGTTCATAGGGAGCTCTTTGATGTCATGAAAGAATAAGAAGCAGACTGTGGTTGTCATATCTAATGCAGAGTCAGAAGAGTACGGAGTCATGGTACATAGGAGTACTAAGATGATGTGGGTCAGATCCTTTCTGACTGATGTTGCTATTGACACACCTCTTCCCATGTTATTGAGAGCTATACTATTAACCCTAATTCTAGGGGTATTCTGGATGACTCATTATTTAAGAGTCGTCCTCCGTGTAACCCTAATCCTAAGGCTCCATCTATATAAGGATCCCTTGGGTCTTCTTTCTCAATAAGAAAATAGTTACAACATTCGACTTGGTATCTGAGCAAGTTCCACTCCATCGTCGTCCCCCGACCATTGTTCCCCTTTCCTCAATATTGATTCACGTCGCCCCCTACCCATTGTTCCCCTTTTCTCAATCTTGATTCACGTATAAGTTTCCAGAATTATGATACCAATTAAATCGAAGAGACTAAAACTTTCATGGATATCACATACTTATTTAGTTTTAGTTTAGCTGGTAGATGAGTAGGCCTGACAAAACCCATGTATGACCTCTTCTATTTCTTGATAAAAAGAAATATGATCAATGATAGTTCGGATATATATACAACATATTTCTTTTTTATGCTTCTTACTTTAGATAGTTCCCATAAATCTCTTGATAGGTACCCAAGAATTCATATTGAACTTCAATGGGAACTTCCTTTGAACCAATGACACGTTGGTCTAATTGAGACATCGTTTTATAGATTAACGATCCTGCTATATACATGGATACGAACATAGGTACTACCAACAACTCCGTAGATGCTGATGTGGATAAACCAATTGCTCCGATGAAGGGGACAAGGTAATCCCCATCTCGATACAATACGAAACATCCAATCTCTGTTGCGGTGCCTTTTTTGGAATTGGCTCCTCCTATAGACAATTTGCCGAAGCAATCTCTCATGCAGTTATCCCTCACATACATATCAAGGCCCTTTGAGATTCCCAATGGTGCTTAGCAATGGAGGAAGAAATGGCTGCATTATCTCGCGCAACGCATGATTACTTGTAGAACCACCTGGTAATGCCAATATAGTAGGTTCAAAATGTGTTTTCACCATGGTAGGAAACATCGATATCGTATCGGTCCGAACGGAAAAGGATATATCATTGATATATCGATGATATCAGTGGAAATGTCGGAAATGACTCGAAAAAGCCATTTTTTGTGCTTTTTTTCCTGAAATTAAGATCATTCAAGATACTAAAACAACATATAACCTACAAATACACACTTATATCACATATATTGGTCATTTATATCCCATATGTCGCACATATCAATCATATCGAACACATCGATGTTAATGTTGATTCCTGACTAATATATATTGGAAATGGATTTCATTCTAGTTCTTATAACATTAAATAACTTACAAATATACACCTAGATAACATATGTAGATCATGTATGATCGTTATATCACATATATCGATCACATAGTGATTGGCATTGAGGTGAGTCATTTGATTCAAAAAATGTAAATAATGATTAATGAGACAATGCTTCTTTGGTATAAATATTTATTTATTCAAAAAAATAAATGAAAAAATATAAATTAATGAATATTGTAAAAGAGATTACCTAAAAACAAGAGTTTCAGGAAGATCTGATCAACCTCC
Organism: Ottelia alismoides; assembly: GCA_037367405.1. Taxonomy (NCBI): domain Eukaryota; kingdom Viridiplantae; phylum Streptophyta; class Magnoliopsida; order Alismatales; family Hydrocharitaceae; genus Ottelia; species Ottelia alismoides. The sequence goes on along the minus strand of JAZKJV010011196.1, from coordinate 26,957 downwards.
CTGCCATATTATCTCTCATAGCTGATCGCTGACTCAATGAACTCACAGTAGCTTTCCCATGTCATGCATGAGTATGGCCTTGTAATCCATGACATACTGTTTGTATTGATGGTCATCGATCCCTATGAGTATTCCAAGACGAGGATAAGCAACACTAGATCTGGTATCACGTGGCACAACGAGTCTGCGGAAACTGGCTTGAGATCCTCGGGATGATGACGACGGAGTAGGAGATCTCTGCAGAGGAGGAGGACTTGGAGGAGGAGGCACATGCACATACTTGGGGAAGAAAGCAAAACTGTCACCACTAAAGAAGCTGCCTGGCTCTGCTTGGGTTGGATACCTTGGTAGTTCTCACCTCTGTAGCTGTTATATACTCCATACCCAATGTAACCATATCCATATGATGGAGATGTGTACGCATGAGGAGGAAGAGGTCCAGGAGGAGGAGCATGAAAATATCTAGGGAAAATGTCAAATGATCTCTCATCTTGTGATGTCCCATCTGTCTAGGGGACTTGGTATTCCTCCACAGTATGGATGTCAATGTCCATGCAGCTCAACAAACCTACAAATAATATTAAATCATCCATGTAGCTATTTGTAGGATGATGTCCACGTCCATAAGCATTGTAATCCATAGGTCATGGACTCGGACTTGGGACAAACTATCCCTGTGTGTTTCCATGTTGCTCCACGTATTATCGCTCTGCCTTGAATCTAGTGTCATCATGTGGTTCACGACCAACACCTGTTGATCCTGACGGTTGGCCCCCCTGAATATGTCTCCATCACCAGATCCACCACGACCACCAACATCATTCATCATCATCATCAGCAGCAGCACTTCTACTGTCATCCATTGATTTGGATTTGGATTTCGAACCAGTGGAGAGAATGTTGTCAACAATTGCATCAAGCTCCAACCCTCTAAGAAGGTCCATGATTCACTCGGATCTGGCCATGTAGTAACCACTATCTTCTCCCATTTGCTGGATATATTCTGATTCGGCCTGCCCCCCGATTGATCAAGCACTGGAGCACCATTGGAATCCATCCACCCTTGCAGAACATGTTCATCTGCATCGTCATCATTAAAATACTGACCATTAAATTTGATGGAATCCGTTAACTTTCGTCCATATTGACCACCCTTACATGAAATAACCCTATGTTAACTTTCATCCATATTGACCATTAAATTTGATGGAATCCGTTAAAATATGATGAATTTACCCTTCTGCATCCATCGTATTTGCCAACTTTGTCTCTCCCTCTTCCTTATTTTCCTCCCTCTCCCTCCCTCGTGAGCCTCGTATCCCCATTGTTGCTGTTGTGGCATCCTCATCTTCTCCTATCCCCTTTTGGTTGAGCCTTAGAAAAGAGTCGTGATCGCTTTGCACAAGTGACAAGTCACCGTAGTGGTGTTGGTGGCGACGAGAGCTAAGGAGCATGAGTAGCCTTGGCTCTAATGATTGGTTGGGATGCCATGTAGACGAACGAAGTGCGACATAGGGTTGCAGTAAGGTTGACATCTGTCAGAGAGTTAGTGGTGGTAAAGCATCCTTCTCAACCACTTGGGTTGATGGTGGCCACTAGAATTGGGGATTTGTTAATGTCTTTGATGCTGTTGATGATTACGCCTCAACCATTTGGTACATTTGAAAAATTGGTACTTTTACCACCATCGACTCTCTGACCAGATGTTTCAAAGCCATGTAACGTCCAAAATCCGAAGTTTGATTAATTTCCTCTTGTTTGTTTAATTCAGAAGATCCAATATTGTCCTCATTAGTGTTGTAATCCACAATTGTTCATGGACTTCCAGGGTACCCATGGAAGGAAATATCGGTGATATATCGACGATATATCGCCGATATATTGATATCGACATGGGACCGATGTGGGCACCGATATGGCGATATATCCCTATTTCCAAGCATTTTCTTCACAAAGGCTCGTCAGTATGGGCGATATTTCGGCGATATATCGTCGATATATCGTATCAATACGATATCGAAACGATATCGATACGACCTTCCATGCCTGCAACATGGGCCTTTATGGCTGCAGGGTTGAAAACGGTGGTTGCTTGGGTCATTGATATGGAAGATCCCCTACTCCTTAAAGACCTCTATGATGCGATTGCAGACAAATTGAGCTAGCAATTAGATCGTTATCAATGTTGGCAAGGGAAATATGATAGGGACATCATTGCTGAAGACGTTGTGGGGGACCTTGGGGTGCTCATCGTCATCTCGAATGGAGATGGGTGGAGTGTTACGCTTCCCCGTCTTGAGGTTGCATTCCAACTCTTCCCTCCATCTTAGAGACGTATGGTGAGGTGTCATGCTTTGGGAGGAGGAGGTATTGGGGGAAGGAGGACATGGGAGGTGGGTTGGTGGTCAACAAAATAAACAAATAAAGTAAATATTAGCCATTGGGTTTAGTTTGGTAAGGTTAACTCAAGCGAATGGTTGAGTTAGTGGAGCAAACTAACGAAGAGGTCTTGACCTAAGACAGAGCAATTATTAAGGGTTCTACCCATAATTTGTAATTATGGAGGGCTCAGCACATAATTATAAAGTATAAAGGGTTATACATGTAAAAATCCTTAGGATGATCAATGTATGGACCCCAAATTTCTCAATGTTTTAACTCAAAAAGGAACGACCAATGAGATTTTAGGCATGAGGAAAGGAGACTTCTTGACATTTTCCAAACTAGGATGTGCCACACTTCGAGGGATTAAGGAAATTTCTTGAGACAAGGACTGACAAATGGGTGACCAAGCCAAAGATGCCAATGATATAGGTCAGATGAGATCAGGGCAATACTACAACTAACTTCACACCATTTTTCTCATAACACCTACCTTGTTATGTGGTGTTTGAATGTTGTCAAAACAATAAAGAAGAATAATTTGGCAATCGAGTTGTGAGCATGTAGTGCTTGACAAAGAGGTGAGTGGATGAAATTATTTGTAGAGAGGTGTGTTATGTGAGATAAATGGTGTAATACGTGAAAGAGAAGTGAAGATATATGTATGTGCATGTGTGTGAGAGAGATGTATATGAATGGCGTCTTTTAGTGTATAGAATGGTGATATATAATACTTTTGTTGAGTAAAAATTATACAATTGTTATTAGAGAGAGGTTTCCAAGATAGGTCCTTTTAGGGAAGTTATGTCCGTTCTCAGTCCAGAAAAGCGCAGTTATATCCATTAAAACTCGGTTGAAGTCATTTTTTAAGGTTTTCTAAGGGGAGGTTCAAGCTGTGTATGGTTAAGGATGTTGAAGTCAATTGACCAGGGTCCTTTTAATGGAAGTTAGGAAGTATCTGAGTTAAGATGGAAAATGTCATTGGTAGGATCTACTTTATCAAGAAGCTGAATGAACATAATAATAGCTAGACATGAATTGATTCATATCATAAAGAATCATAACTTCTATAAGGTCGTTGGGGGGAAGATGTGAAGATGCCACCAATAGAATGGACAGATACAATGAAAAAAATGAAGGATCAACTAGGAATCCTGTTTGATGAAAGTTAAGCTGTGTATGGTTAAGGATGTTGAAGTCAATTGACCAGGGTCCTTTTAATGGAAGTTAGGAAGTATCTGAGTTAAGATGGAAAATGTCATTGGTAGGATCTACTTTATCAAGAAGCTGAATGAACATAATAATAGCTAGACATGAATTGATTCATATCATAAAGAATCATAACTTCTATAAGGTCGTTGGGGGGAAGATGTGAAGATGCCACCAATAGAATGGACAGATACAATGAAAAAAATGAAGGATCAACTAGGAATCCTGTTTGATGAAAGTTAGGAAGTATCTTTGAGTTAAGATGAAAAATGCCATTGGTAGGATCTACTTTATCAAGGAGCCAAATGAACATAATGATAGCTATAGAAGACATGAATTGAGTCATATCTTCAGGAACATAACTTCTATAAGGTCATTGGGGGGAAGTTGTGAAGATGCCACCAATAGAATGGACAGATACAATGGAAAAGTGGAGGATCAACTAGGAAGCGCAATGGTCGTGCTTAAGATAATGATTGGGGAGGAGATGATCAAACATATCCAAGAAGTCACCACTCCTAAAGAAGTGTGATACATCCTTTCCATCCTTTCCATGATATTGCAATTGTTGGTAAACGAGATAACAATACTTGAAAAAGGTGAAATGGTGACCACTCAATATATATTTTTACAAAGATACTCTCTCTCTTTTTGAACTAAATAAAGGTACATATCCCAAGTTGGGTTACTCTAAAAAAATTACGTAAAAACAAAAGATAGCAAATTACGTCAGATATGCGTTTTGTATTGCCTTCACGTGCGCTAAAAAATTTTCAGCTGAGAAACCTTGACTGCAAAATACATCATCATTGCGTGCCTTCCATACCTCAGAGAGCGAAGAAAACAACTGTGTCATCCTGCAAGTTGCCACATTTTTCTTAGCGAATGCCAGAAAGTGATCAGGTTGTTCACAGCTAGATCTAGATTCAAAAGTTAGTGAACCATATGTTGAGAATTATTATTCATAGCTTAAGGTTCAAATATAATAGTTTTTATCATTGCCATCTCAGGATGCTCACTATTAGAATTAGAAAGTCTCCTTACAAATCTAGAGAATGTAGCCATGCAAATGACCGGTTTGTTAATAAAAGCGGTGAAGTTCTTTCAATGAAAAAGAAGAGGAAGGTTGCAAGAATCACCTCAGCTTATTCTTAGAGAAGGTATGGCTCCTCGATGGAAGCAATGCCCACAAAGAAGCATCAAGCAAGATGGATCTCCATGTGGTCGGAAAACAATGTGAAATATTTCTATACAAAAGAAGAATAATAGATGTTTCATCTATAATGTAAAAGGGACATTTTGTAGTTATTATCAGTTCATATGAAAGCCGACAAAAAAACAGTGTTGTGAGGTCAAGTGATGCTAAAGAAAATTGGGACAAGTACACTTCTATGCCACTTATTGATGAAGATGAATTTGCTGCAATGACAGAGGTCTCTGCAAAAGTTGACTATGACAATAAGTAGATTGTCGACTTAGGCAGCTCCAATCATATCATTGGAGTTAAAGATGAGCTATGAGATCTATTATAACCTCATGCCTAAGTCGACAATCTACTTATTGTCATAGTCAAGTGATGCTGAATAAAATTGAGACAAGCACACTTCTATGCCACTTATAGATGAAGATGAATTTGCTGCAACGGCAGGGGCCTCTGCAAAAGTTGACTATGACAATAAGTAGATTGTCGACTTAGGCATCTTCAATCATATCAATGGATTTATTGTTGTTTTATTTTCCTTAATTGTAAAGCCAAGGACATGCTTGTATTTTTGGATTTTCCCACCTTCCTATACAAGGAATGGGATGTTTTATCTTCAAGATAAGCTCAATTGAATATTCTCCACAGTAACTCTACTTGGTATCAGCGTGTTGTTCCCCTTGGTGCACATCTCTCGAGTAGGGAATTCGTGGTGCCTTTTCTTCTCTTCTTGCCACTAACTGGGAAACAATCTCCTCCTCCCCCTCCCCACACATCATCACCTCCTCACTCCCACCCTCCTAACTCTTTTTGTTCCCCGTAGCCCTAGATCTTCCACCGCATATCTCCATGGCTACCACCTGTCATCGTTGCCACCGCCCATCATCTTGTTGTTGTTGATACCAACCATCAACACCCATCATTGACACCAGCAGCTTGACACCTATCAACTCACCACTGCTGATTTCAACCACTAGCATCCATCACAGACACGACTTCCAGCAGCGACTCAGTTATCGTTATTACAATCTAAGGTACAAGATGTCTCCCCATCGTAGCTTGCTTATTCTCCATTAAAAAGAGGTGCTATTACATTGTTCATCGTAGATATGATCTGAATTCTCACCGATAAGATCACTATTGTCCTCGTTTCATATTCTTATGATTGTCAATATATCTGAAATTGTTAATTCATCGTCCACCACCGATAGGATGATGGAGCATTCCTTTTTTGGCCCCATCACGATGTTAGATGGGAGTAATTATGTGTGGTGGTTGCAATCTCTGTTAAATGGTACTGAATGACACGTCAAAGATCATATTATAAACGATTGAAAAGATAACAACTTGGAAGGAAAATGCCATGGTGAAGGCATGGATTATAAACAACTTTATTTAGAGGAGTGCAACCGAGATTGTAGACTACAAGATTGCGAAGAAGATGTGCGAGAATTAAAAGCAGACAGACTACAAGGTTGCAAAGAAGATGTGCGAGAATCAAAGGCAGACACATATAGTTTGAAAAGCTATCTTGAGATGTTCTAAATAGATCAAGATGGTAGGCCGTTTGCCGATGTTAGGAGTTACAGCTTCCAAATATTAAACCCATATATGCCTCCATATCAAAGTGTGGCACACGGACGGTTTAGGTATCATTTGATGGTCGATTTGTTTCTTTGGGGCCTAGATCCTCCATACGATGTTGCCAAGCCACAAATGATTATTGCTTCAGAAATCTTCTTCATGGAAGATGCATATAGAAGAGTAAGTCGTCTCCTTATTTCTCTTCCTGATTCTCATAGAGCTGAGATAACCTCCGTCATGGGCAATCCGTCTGGGAGAGGCAGAGTAGGGCACCTATGTGCTCATGGTCGTGGTCATGTTATTCAAGGGAGGGCTACGTATTATTGTACTTTTTATAGTCAAAGTGGTTGTAGAGAGGACTATTCTTGGACCAAAAGCACGACATACCTTCTGCATATCATCGAGTTGTTCCAGGCAATGCTGAATGACAATCATGCGACCATCTCAAGTGTAGATTACGATGATTTCCTTCAGAGGCTTGACCAACGTCTCTTCGTTCCTAGCTCCATTGGTCTAAATGCAGATTTTGACATCGTTACCTTTGTTGATCCTTTAGGTAAGTAGGTCTTGTGTGTTGTGATATTTTCGTTTCTTTGGATAGGCTAGTTGATTCAGGTACTTCACGATATATTTATAGACATAAGAAGCAGTTTTCTTCCTGCCATATTGTCTCACTTGGACGTAGTATTCTTGTGGCTAATGGAAGGCATTCTCATGATATTAGCCAAGGTGATGTTAGCGTAACTTCAAATATTCACATGAAGAATGTCCATCTCACTCCTAATTTCCCTAGGAGCTTACTTTACCATTTTCCAGAGTCTTCGCTTTGGCATCAGATATGAACTACACGATAAAGGAGTGCTAGGAGATTAATGGTTGGATGCCATTCTTCCATTGTGATTTGAATGGTTAATGTTTCACAGTGCTTATGTTGCTTTTGGAGGCCCTGCATGCAATAGGAAACCTTTCAAACTTGTGGACCACTGGGCCTGTGCAAATGGGCTTTCCACGATGGAGTATAGGACCTTTTATTCCATGATCGTATTTGACCCTAGAGTTGCTTCAGATTGGTTTAAACAAATCTAGCCCTGAAAAGTTCTCTTGAGGGTCTGTTTTTTTCCATTTGGATCTCGAGGAAGGAGCGGGTGACAACTAGAGAGCATTGGGCTAAATTTTTTTGGGTATTGTGAGCACTTGAATTGCATGTTGGTCGAGGAGGATACATAGCATCTCTTTTTGTTTTCCCCAGTTTCTAGGGAGGTTTGGTCCGCAGCATGCATTACTGACGTGGATACCTCTTTTTAGGATGCTTTTTGGGACTCCATTAATGATTGGGAGAGGGCATGATTTGAATAGCAACTATTTTGTGCTTTTGTGTTTAGCATGGCATGATATTGTTTTCTGAGGGAAAATAATATATATGGAGAATATTTTAGAGATACCAGGGGCCTTTGAGAATTTTGGTCATTGTATTTTTTGATTATTTGAATATATAGAAGATTCAATGGGTGGGTGATCCCTCGACGTAACATCCCCTTTTTCCAAAAATAGATAGGGTGATGGGATGTGGTTGTGAGGAAGTGGTGTGTGCCACATTTGACCAAGTCCTCGTTTGTTGGTCATGCGTATACCAAAAATCAAACGATCCGAACGAGTACTTATGGCACTTTCGTTTCGGCCACCTTCTGTTACTAAAATTAAGGAGAGTTCTACTGCAAATCCCAACCTCCTCTACCTTTCCATGTGATGCATGCCAACTTGGAAAACATGGAAGGAGTTTTTTCCAAGATGACATGGTCTTATTTCTATGATCATTTTGTGCTATTCTCTATTATGATGTTTTGGGGATCAAGTCATGTTCCAAATCAGCTTTGACAATTTTTATCTTGTTGCCATTGGTGGGTTTACCCTTGTGTAATGGATTTTCCTATCGAAATCGAAAACCAACGTCGGAAATGTTTTGGAAATTTTTCTAGTTGAAATGAGAAATGTCAGTAGTTTCATGTGAAATTTATTCCCACTAATAATGCTCTTGAATTTTGTCATATATTTTGCTCCTTACTTAGTGACAATGGAATTATTCATCAAATCTCTTACCCTTGCATGTATCAACATAATGTGGTTGTTGGGAGGAAATGTCATCGTATTTTGGATATTGCTTGGACTTCATTTTTTGAGAGAAAAGGGCCTTCACCAAGTAGGTGTATCATGCATGCCCAATGCTTGGACTTTATTGATCCAAAGAATCACTCCATCATCCTTTAAGGGAGACGTGGTTCTCACTGCCACATACCTTATACATCTCATGCCCTCTATGATACTAGAAGAAAAACCTCCTTATTCTATGCTTTTCTAGAGAAAAGCCTTTCATGTTGAACCAAAGGCACACAGATGTTCACATCCTTTCCACTGGAAGAGGCAAGCTCGTACCTCGAGTTAAGTGCGTTTTGTTTGGTTTTCGAGGAACCATAAGAGATCCATGCGTATGATTTAAGAAACAAGCATTTTTATATCAGTGTGGACGTTACTCCACCACTACATGAAGTCTGGTTACCCCCGAAGCTACTGAAATTGCCTATGCCCTACTCTGTCTCTTAGTAGGGCCAACTCCATGCATCGGTTTAGGCTTACTTATTCTTGATATTCGTGGTTCTTGCTACATCCCCTTCTAAGACATCCTCACATGTTCCCTATGTAACAATTTTAAAATCACATTTTTCGTGTGGGAATCATCTGCAGCTGATGATTTACGATAGGTTCAGGTCAACCTGGAAATTCCAATTGCTCTTAGGAAAGGAAAGTGGACTTGTCTTGTCATCCTATCTCTAATTTTTGTGTATGGACAAGCTATACACAAAGTACAAAAGGATTATGGATGTCTTATAAGCAATCACCATTCCCTCCACTCATCATCATGCTATTTTGATTCTTGAGTAGAACATGGTTATAATAAAATGGACTCCCTTATGTCTTGGGTCGCATGGACTTTGGTGGATCTTTGCAATAGATACGTATTCACAATAAAGCATTTATTCGATGGATATATAGAAGGTATAAGGCTAGATTGGTAAAAAAAGGGTAAAAACTCAGATAAATGGGATTGACTTTCTCGAGACACTCTCCAGTGGCTTAGCTTCCAGTTTATTGCACAATTTGATTTCAGTTGTGGTTTAATTGTCCTGGCCTGTTACCAACTGCATATAAAGAATGTCTTCCTGTATGATGACCTAAAAGAGGAAGTGTATATACATCAACCACTAAGATTTGATACAAAGGGGAATTATCACAAGTTATGCAGGCTTTGTAAATCAATATGTGGTCTAAAACAGTCCAAGACTTGATTTCAAAGTCATTTGAGGTTGTATCTAAAATAGGGTTCGGAAGATCATCCATAGATCATTCTTTGTTTGTTAGAAAGATGAAAAAGGGAATTGATGCAATGCTTGTGTATGCCGATGATAATTCTAGCTTGCAATGATGAACACGATCTTACTTCCACAAAGAAATATATTTCCAAGCACTTTGTTACAAATGTATGTGACAGATATACTAGTGACAAGAGTCACAAGACAAGGCTTCTTTCTTGTGGACCCAAATGCTATGCTATATTAAGACTCCTTTGAACTTGTCGATGTAAGACAATACAGAAGCCTGGTAGGTAAGCTGTTATATTCTGCCATCACTTGCCTGTATATTTCCTTTGCAATCAATTATGCTAGTCAATTCATGGACAAGTCTTTCCAGACATATTGGGATGTTGTGATAAAGATACTGAAATAATTGAAGTCTGCACCAGGGTAAGGACTTTTTACATGTTAGAAATACTTAGACGTGTTATCTTATAACGACGTCGATTATATGGGTGACGCTAACTGTGGGAAATCCATTACTAACTTCTGCACCTATTTTGAAGGCAATCCAGTGATGTGGAAAAGTAAGAAACATGTTGTAGTAGCCTAGTCGAGTGTTGAATCTGAATACATGGTATGGCCAAGCCACCACTGAGTTGATGTGGATTCCGTCTTAGTTACAGTAGAGAGAAATGCTTCTATTTCTTATTGAGAAAGGGAATCCCTAGGGTTCTTTATATAGGTAGAGAGTCCTAGGGTTACAACACAATTGGTATATGAGATGACACATCTACCCCTAGGGTTTATGGGCAGGGTGGTTTACAATATAACTAATCTGCCCCTAGGGTTTGTGGTTAAAGTGCATCTCAACACTCCCCTTCAAGCTGGAGCATATATATTAATCATGCTCAGCTTATTACAACATTTTTCAAACTATATGTGTGCAAGCGGCTTGGTGAATATATTTGCCGTTTGATCCGAGGAAGGTACGCTCTGAGTACGAAGTAGCCCTTTCTGTATCAAATCTCTAGTATAGTGGCAGTCAATTTCCACATGTTTGGTGCGTTTATGGAACATAGGATTGTTGGTTATGTGCATTGCTGCTTGGTTGTCGCATCTAAGTTCCATGATCTTTCCATGAGTGATATGAAAATCGGTAAGTATAGATCGAACCCATACAAGTTCTGTTGCAGCTTGAGCCATGGCTCGGTATTCACTTTCAGCACTCGAGCGAGAGACCACATCTTGTTTCTTGCTTCTCCACGTGATTAAATTTCGTGCAAGATAAGTGCAGAACCATGTAGTAGACTTTCTATCGATCAGGCTACCTCCATAGTCTGCATCTGAATATGCCATGGGGTCAAAGTTATTGCCTTTGGTGAATAGTAGTCCTCTTCCTAGAGATGATTTGATGTACCTTAAGATCATTAAGCATGCATCATAGTGGGCTGAGGTAGGTGAGTTCATAAACTGGCTAAGTTTTCCGACAGCAAGAGCGATATCTGGTCGGGTGATGGTAAGATATAGTAGCTTACCCACTAGACGTCTATATCGACCACTATCCTCAACATCGCCTACCTCCGTACCTCGTAGATACGTCCCTTAGGATCCATGGGTATCTGAGCTGGCTTGGATCCTAGCATCCCTGTTTCTTGAAGGAGGTCAGTAGCGTACTTTCGTTGAGACATAACAATTCCTCTCTTGGATCTTGCTATTTCAATCCCTAGGAAATATCTTAGAGGTCACAAGTCCTTGATCACAAATTGTTCTGCCAGTTGTTTCTTCACTTCTATAATACCATCATGGTCATCTCCTGTGAGGATAATGTCATCCACATATACCAACACAACCACAATTCCTTTTCCATTCTTCCATATGAATAAGGAATGATCTGCTGAAGATCAGATGAGGCCCATATTCTCTAATGCTTCAGATAATTTTTGAAACCATGCACGAGGACTTTGCTTGAGACCATATATGACCTTGCGTAGTAAACAAACTTTCTGACACTTCCCTTGAATGTCGAACCCGGGTGGTTGCTGCATATACACAATTTCTTGGAGGTCCCCATAAAGGAACGCGTTTTTCACATCTAGTTGATGCAAGGGCCAGTCAAGTTGTACTGCCACTGCCATGACAATTCTTATGGTGGATAAACGAGCAACTGGCAAGAAGGTATCAAAGAAATCAACACCATAAGTTTGCGTAAACCCTTTTGCCACAAGTCGTGCTTTGTAGCGAGAAATAGACACATCTGGATTGTACTTTACAGTGAAGACCCATTTGGAGCTAACAATTTTATTGTCGCCTGGTGGATCTACAAGTGTCCAGGTGTTCCGAGAGATCAAGGCAGACATCTCTTCTTCCATTGCAAGGCGCCATCTCGAGTCCCGAATGGCCTCTGTATGATTACGGGGAATAATGGTACTCGAGATAGCTTGGGCAAACTGTCTGTACGTAGGACCGAGTCCATAAAAGGTTACAACAATAGAGATTGGATACTTCGTACTGTATTGCGATGGACATTGCCTGGTCCCCTTCCGAAGAGCGATAGGTATGTCACTTGGAGCTTCCCTTGGATTTTCGGAGATACCTGTATCTGCATCTGTGTCTTCAGTTTGTAATATCTCAGTCGAGGGACATACCTGAGAAGATGGTGCATGCGCAGAAGGGGTGTAATCAACCTGAGGAAGAGGAATAGGAAGAGGAATGGTGGTAACGAGGGGAGGTGATACATTAGTGCCTGATCGGGAGTAGTAAGGGAGAGATTCAAAGAAAGTAACATCAGCACTTATGTAGTGTCTCTTGGAACGTGGGTTATAGCACGTATAACCTTTTTGATTTCGAGCATATCCTAGAAAAATACATTTGACTGCTCTGGCTGATAGTTTATCCCTACCAGGATCAAGAAGATGAACGAAAGCGACACAACCAAAGACTTTTGGAGGGACATGAAATATGGCTTTTCCTGGGAAAAGGACCTCAATAGGTATCTGCTCGTCAATAGGAGTAGAAGGCATGCGGTTAATAAGATATGTGGCAGTTAATACTGCATCACCCCAATATGTAGATGGCACATGATAGTCAATGAGTATTGTGCGAGCAATATCAAGAATATGTCTATGTTTACGCTCCGCCACTCCATTCTACTGGGATGTATGAGGACATGTGGTTTGATGCAAAATGCCTTGAGACGCTAAGAATGATTTCATGTAATGTGGGACTAACTCCTTAGCATTTTCAGATCTAAGGGTTTTTATGGTGGTACCGAACTGATTCTTTATTTCATGTATGAAATGAACAATGATTTTAAAGACATCAGACTTATTTTTCATTAAGAAAGACCAAGACACACGAGAAAAATCGTCTATAATAACCAGATAATATCTATTCCCCAGTCGATCAAGATAACGACTGGGTCCACATATGTCAAGATGAAGAAGTTCAAATAGACTACTAGAATGAATGGTACCCGACGAAGGAAAGGAACTCCGGTGATGTTTCCCCAGTTGGCATGCCTCACACTCTAGGTTGACAGTGGGTGGGAGCTGGGGAAGAACTCGTCGAAGCTTGTGAATAGAAGGATGACCCAGACGTTGGTGCTAAAGAGCACCAGAGGATGCAGCGAAAGTGGTCCCAGAGTAAGCTGTAATGTCAGAGGATTGGATAAGGTGATATACTCACCCTACTCCACGACCCGCACCAATCGTCCTCCCAGTTAGTATGTCCTGAAACACACAAGATATAACGTCAAATATTGCTCGATAGTTGAGTTCTTTACAAATCTGGCTAACTGAGAGAAGACTGATGATAAAATCCGGAACAAATAAAACATTGTTGAGTCTGATATTAGGGGTTAGATGGACGTCGTCTTTTCCTTTTATTTGGGAAAATCGTCCATCATCAACTTGTACTGTCCGTCCAGGGGGGAATCTACGCATTTGCTGTATGAGAGTTCGTTCGCCACACAGATGAGTGGAAGCACCTGTATCAATCAACCATTCTGATTTTGTAATGCTATTGGTAGACGCTATGAAGATACCTGATCGTGCCATTGCTGCAATATCTATAGTATTGTCCTGATATGGGGTAGAGGACTCGTTCGATTGCAACCTGGTGAGATGCTGCATCAGATCATCGAAGTCTCGTCTAGGGACCTCTACCAGAGGACTATCTCCTTCATTGGCCATTCGAGCACTAGGAGTAGGGTACCCCTGCTTGCTGTAGCATACAACTTCGATGTGACCAAACTTGTGACAGTACGAGCACTGGATTGTGTTACGGCCTCGCTCCGGAGTGAAGCGTCCTCGACCACGACTCCTGACAGAGTCACGACTTCCTTGTCCAGATGGAGCAGTGATGAAGCTACGTTTCATCATCTTTATTCTATCATTTTGGCCTTAAAAACCCTAGTAAATCCTTGAAAATAGCGTTAAAACCATCATCTTATCATTCATGCATATGCATCTATTTAGTGCATAAAATACTGTAATTAAGGCCAAAATTATAGAATAAATAAAGAAAAGAAAAAGAATAAAATATTGTAAATATTTTATGACCCAAAACCCCCGAGACCTAGGCATCTTGATGAATAGGTCGACAAGGAATAAAGTAGGGGGAGATAAGGGCCAAGGTACAGATAAAATACCTATACCTTGTATTCATTCTTTATTCATTTTGGGACCCATTTTTGGTTCCACTTTTTATACATCAAATAAAGAAACTTTGTACATGAAAGTTGTAGATAATTTTATAAAGAAAAATACAAAATTGATTTCACAGAAAAATAATATACAGATAAAAAGTTATGATTTGAATAAGAATCCAGAACCCCAACTTCCCAGACCCGTATCTCACAACTGACAACTCCAAATGTAGCAAACTCACCTTTAATTGTATATAGAAGAAAATAAGCTATTTAATGGCGGTGGTTTCGCATTTGGCGGAGCTACGGTTTGAAAGTTGAGTTTTGGACCCTCATTGTATACTTGTACCGATTAAAATATTCAATTTATTCTTTATTAAGTATTTATTCAATTTTATATTTTTATAAGGTTGTAAATAATGCTTATAATAATAATGTACATTAAAATAAGAATAAAAACCTAAATAAAAACAAAAATAAAATACTTAAAATACATAGATACATTACCTGTACATATACCTATACGAAACATATTTGTATTTTATTAAATATACAAAACATTTCAGAAAATTAAAACAAAAATATATTGGTGTATAAAAAGGTGTTTCATAATTTTAGAAAATAATAAACAATAATAAATAAATTAAAAACACAAAAATAAAAATAAAATACTCAAACATATATATAATATACCTATATAGGGGTATAAAAGCAACTTGTAAAAATATACCTCCTACAATTAGTTAAAAATCAAAATAAAATACTACATGAAATTCTAAGCATTTTTTATTTTATAACTTTTATTAAATTCGACTTTTTTCTATTTTTTATCGAATTTCTAAAGCATTCATGCGGGGTTTTTCCTGATTGGTCCACGTGGACCAATCAGGAGATGGCCCCAGTTGACCCTGGTCAACTGGTCGTCCTCCCCACCTACCCCCTGTCAGAGGCCTGGTTTTTTTTGGCGCATTTGGCGACTTTCTCTAGGCCAAATCTTTCACCATTTCGCCTCGATTTCTTCTGTGATCTTCTTCCTCGATCATCCACCTTGCCCGCCATATGTTTACATTGGGCCACGGATCACTGAGGCGCTGGAGATTCGTTGATCTTCGAGCCCCTGTCAACCTGAGTCAAACCACTTAAAACCAAACCCTCCTCCTTCATTTCGAATTTGAGTCCCCTTGGTCCACCCCTCTCCGCCTCTCTAGTGCTCCGAGCATTGCTGGAGGTGACAGCTCCACTGCGCGCTCCTCAGCCAAGGCGAACGAGGTCGAGGGTGCCTCCACCACCTCCGTCAAACTCCGGCGTCGAGGTTTGCTCTTCCCTCTGGCTCCGTCCATTGAGGGCCATCCCCCGTCTATTTATTTCCGCCATCCCATTTCTGTTAGCTGTAGCAATATTTCGCACCTTTTTCCTAGTCGAATCGACCTGCTAATCACATCATCGACCACCTCGCCGGAGCGCAACTCCGGCGAGTACATCAATCGTCCTCCATTCCACTCCGAGAGCCACCTGAGGTCGAGGCATTTTTGTGGTACTGGAGCATATTGACTTGTGCAGGTACTGGAGCATATTGACTTGTCTGGAGCCATTTTGACCCCTCGTCGGAGGAGGCTGGACTCCTGCAGCTCCGCCACCTCCGCACGAGAGCACTGGCGCACCCCGGTGCATTTTGCCGCTTCCAGACGATAGCTGACACTTTCTGGAGCTTCCCCGACCTTTTTGCGAGCCCAAACGCCGCCAGAGCTAGGCGGAGGAGCACGGAGAACTTCGCTCGGCCGGAGCTCCTCCGTGTTCTTCCATCCGCCTCCGCCACCGTTGGATCGTGGTGAAGACCCAGGTCTAACGTGGACCGTCCGATCGCCAGCACCCTGAGTGACAGTACGAGCACTGGATTGTGTTACGGCCTCGCTCCGGAGTGAAGCGTCCTCGACCACGACTCCTGACAGAGTCACGACTTCCTTGTCCAGATGGAGCAGCGAGAGCAGAAATTTGCCCCTGATCAGTGCTTTTAGCACTTGTATGAGGAATAACTATAGGCTTCTTCAATGGTGGGGAGAGTGACCGCTGTGATCATTTGATCGCGAGCAGTCGAATAGCCAGAATCGAGGTCGGCAAGAAATACAAGGACTGCCATCTGCTGGCGATGTTGTTTCTGAGTTGGACAGGTACAGCCTGGAATACAAGCATTATATCATTCAAAAGGAGATTTTAAGAGAGAGAAATACTCAGGTAGTGAGCGTCCTGCTTGCTTCATGTTGAGCATGTCAAAGTAAATCTGGTACATCCTGGTTGAATTCTTATCCTGACCATATGTGGCTTGAAGAGAGGTCCACATATCGTGGGCAGTGTTGTAATAAACGAGTTCATCAGCAATCCGGTCAATGACACTGACCATAATCCAAAAACTTACTATTCCGTCGTCTTTGTCCCAAGTTGCATTTTTGCTTGTCTTTTCAGCAGGTTCTGACTCCAAGAGAATGTATTCCTTATCATATCCTCGTACGATCATGAGGAACATGCGGGACCACTCGGGGTAGTTGGTGTCGTCCAATTTAGGGGAGGGGGGACAAGAAAAGGACTGAGGAGGGGGGGGGGGCTTTGCGGAAGGGAGGGCAGGACGGAAGTAGGATAGGCGCGCGGGGGCCCGGGGGGGGGTGCTTTACGGAAGGAAGGGCGGGGCGGAAGTGGGGTAGGCGCGCGGGGGGGGCTTTGCGGAAGGGAGGTGGGGTAGGCGCGCGAGGGGGGCTTTCCGGGAAGGTGGGAATGGGCGCGGGTGGGAAGAGTTCTGGGGGGGGGGAGTGGCCTTTCCGGGAAGGTGGGGCTATGTGGCGGCGGGGGGACACGGGTTGGGTGCGCAACAGAGGGGCGTGTGTCCGGATCAGATGAGGGACGACGGGGAAGGGATTGGCACCGGGCAGGGGGGGGGAAGGGGGGAAGACATCTGATACCAAGTAGAGAGAAATACTTCTATTTCTTATTGAGAAAGGGAATCCCTAGGGCTCTTTATATAGGTAGAGAGGCCTAGGGTTACAACACAAATGGTATATGAGATGACACATCTACCCCTAGGGTTTATGGGCATGGTGGTTTACAATATGACTAATCTGTCCCTAGGGTTTGTGGGTAAAGTGCATCTCCACAGTTACTTTTTGGATTGCTAAAATAAATGTTATTGCCAATAAATAGTTGTGGTAATAGTCACCAGATATAACACAATTTACAGAATAACAACAATCACAATAGACAAACAGTTTAATGTGAAAGCCGTATTAGGTTAAAATCGTGACTCAAGTTCCATTGCCTACAACTTCTTTTTACGAGAAACACAGCTTGGGATTTCTGATTGATCGAGTCAATAAACTAATCCACTATCTGAGTTATTTCCTGCGATAACTCAACCATTTATAGATGCTTTGGATCACACATCAAAGTCTTTCCACAACTTTGGATCGCACACCAAGTTCTTTGTACATGAACACACATCAAGTGTTAATATTACAAAAATATTGTGAAAGTAAACATTACAACAAAATATAAAGCCTCAAACAACATATTGAATGAATTTGAGGCTAGCAAATGCACACTATAATAGAATATAAAAGTTGCAAACCGAGCATGTAGAACGATGATCTCATGGTTGAATAGTTGAGTAAAGAGCGAGTCTCGAATATGGCTTTAAGGTTGAGCACAGGAAATTTGTAGAAATAATGTTTCTATGTTATGTTTAATACTCGAGAGGTACTCTTGTATTTGTAGGTGTTATAAGGTTCAACACGCTAGGTGTCTCTTAAGGATATTACAATGGCTAGAAAAACAGTGGTATCGTCCTTAGGAAAATAAAATGGATAGTTTATCAAAGAATAGTTATTTATCAATTATTCCAACGTATCGAAATTCAGTATAATGAATTTGTTCATTGGTTGATCGATCAACTATGTCCTCGTCATTGGTATGTGATCAATCAATCAAGTAGGCTCGATCAATTAGTTAGTTGTCTGTGGAGAAGTAATTCAAGATGCGATCGATGACCCCTTTTTAACGTATCAAAAAGATTTGCTTGGGAATATTTTTCTCTCCCTTTTACCAATATGAAATATTGCATTTTTTTAAAAACAAATCTCATCAATAATAGTTTTCCTAAAAAATGATAATTTTGAAGACCGATGTACCCCTTTTGTTGTAATATATGATGTAAAAATAGGAACTAATAATAAAAGTCATATCATGGAAAGAATGTACCATATGAGGAAGGTGGATGCATGATATGGTGGTGGAATCCATCTATGGGAGTTGTGCCAAGATCCCTGGGGATTTTGTCCATCTACATGCATGCATTTTTTCTTTCTTGAGTTCATATTCCATGTGGTCTTCTTCTATAGTGCCATGCAATGATTTGGATTTTTCTTGTGGTTTTTTCTCAGTGGCATATCTCGTGTTGGTCTCCATCCACGTGCATAAGATTTTTTTGATATCCATTTTTCTTGGATCCAACATGATTAGCTTTGTAGTTGCCAACATCACTTTTTAGAATCCATACATTTCTTTTGGACAAAATAGCTAGATGCATGATAGTGCATTGGTGGATTATATCCCATTCCAAATTTTTTGAAAGTTTGTGTGGGAGTGCCTCATACTTTATCGAAGTTTTCTTTTCCTAATAGTAAACTTGACAAGATCATTAGTTTGGTTTTGTGATTTTTCTCCTAATCTTTTAATTTCAATTTCTAGCATACTAATTAGCATCCCAATTTCAACATCCCAAAATTAGCAACTTCTAAATGGTGCATCGATCGACCTTTTTTGTAAATGGCCAAACCATTTTAAGTAATTTTCTCTCATCTTATCATCTATGGGAGCTACATTAACTTTTCTGCTGATTGTATCGTTCCAAATCCGATCTTTACGTGTATGACCACACATCCACCTTAGCATTTTCATTTTTGCTTCATTCTCTACACATGTGTATGGTTCACAAGCTAACATTCAGATCCACAAAGCATAGCAGACCTCACAACTTCTTTGTACGTCTTTCTTTTGATTTTTAAAGGAATTGTGCTCCTTTCCACTTTAACCAACTAGCATTTATTCTGAGTAACAACTCCATCTTTTCTCCATCATGTGGAAAAAAAGATACCAAGTATTTAAAAGAATCTTTAATCTAAATGTTATCATCACCATCTTTACCTCGATTCCCTCACCACTTCTTCCATTAGATGTGCACTCCATATATTCAATCTTAGCCTTATACGAAATCTTTTAGTTTCTAAGGCATGACTGTGAACCTCATCAAAAGAAAATTTTACCTCATTGTCATCTTCACGGGCCATGGTATATGTGTCTTCATCTTCACTTTAATCATAGTTGAAGCTTACATGGGAGTTCAATTGTTCGAATCCTTTTGTTTCATATCAATTTCTATATAAAATATTGGGGGTGATGATTTTCCAATTGTGTGATATTTAATGAATTGCATGCCTTTATTGATTCTTGATAAACCGACTCTTTCATCTCTTTTGTTTGCTTAGATAGTTCTATTTTGTCTTCCTTAGGTTGTGTTTATAATGAATTCAACATCCAATACCTCCATGATTTCTCTCCTATTGCTCCACCAAACAAACCTTAAGGAGAACTTAATTATCATATGTCCCACCTGCTGTTTTTGTTCAACCTACGAGCATGACGTGAAAAGTGACACCTCAACTGTAAGGCATACACCTTAAGGCAAGAAACAACCTCCATGCCTTGAGGCATACATCAAGTTTTTAAAATGCCGATATCTATCATGTATCAACGAGTTTAGAGCTGTATACTCCAAGGATATATCACAAAATGGGTGGAAATCATGGAAATAACTCAAAAATTATTTTTTTTCATATTAAGATAAGTTTTTGATATCATAAGATAGAATTACATTCTTATAGGTACGGAGGAGTGTATTTAGGATGTTAATACCAAGCAAGCAACTACAACAAATAGATTATAGATTATAGAGTGCATGGCAATAATCATGAACTCTAAAAGAATAAAATTGCATTAAAAAAAGTGAAGTCCTACTTGGACGAATGCTGATTTAAGCTTGTATATCACGTTCAAGAGAAGAAAATGACAATTAATAGCAAAGTCGTCAAAAAACTTAAATAACATCTCCTAAATACCTAATAAAGCATACACTTAGTACTTGAAGAGTCATAAATAAGAAATTGAAGAGATAATTGTGTAAAACTCATAACACATCAACCGTTAAAAGCTTAAAAAATAAAAAATACTTCCAAAGTTCTTTAAACCCTTCTTCACGACAAACAAGCACTTGCAAACAAGCCCTTGCAGATTGAAATGGGTGAAATGAGATCCTATCTCAACCACATCGGTTGTAAAGGGAGAAATGCACTAAAAACTCTTAATATTACCAATGTCAAAAAAAATTCGACTGGATAAACCAACAATATATTGCAATATATTGGTCAATTTCTCGCGAAGGGGAGATGGATAAATATATGTACCTGATTCCCATTGAAACCATATATTGTTGATAGTTCTTTCTATGGCTATATCTTTCCATGTTGTACACGTCGAGAACCTCCAGTACATACATGTCAGCTGGCGGAGGTGGTGCCTTGAGGCAGCGAGATGGTTTTGAGGCGTATGAACCAATTTAGTAATTTTAATGAACATATTTGAAGGTTATGATAGCTATAAAGGAAAAAACCAGTCTTACATTGTTTTTAGTTGCATACAATATTCTTATGTTGTTTATAGTGCGTACGGCATTCTTATGATGTTTACAGATTAGTTGGATTAATGCTAGTCCTCTTTCATTATTTGTGTGCCTCGATGCTAAATATTTATTTAGTTTAATAATGCTCATGGCTAACGTAGCCCACCAGGATGCCCTGACTAAGTCACTGACCAATGCTATATGCTACTCTGTATCCTTGTTAATTGTCAATATTTCTCTTGCAGTAAGCATGATTAGCCACTTTGTAGATAAGTTTAAGAAGGTACATTGAGATGCTACGTCAACGATTGTTAGGTACTTTAAGGCTGCAACAGGAAATGGAATCCTTTTCCTCAGAAGGAGGCCCCTTGATATAAGTCCCTATAAATATCTTACTCAACTTCTCTGTTAAGGTTGGCATTCTTCACATCCATCTGCCATAACTTCCATAATTCACAAGTTTTTAGTGATGGTAAAATTATGAAAAATAGTCGTCTTGGCTACTGGATTGTTTGTTTCGTCCTATTCATGTCCATATTGGTGAGAATCCTCTGAAAAAATGAGCCTTATATATCTTTATGGATCCATCTGGTCGAATCTTCAACTTGTAGATCTATATACTTTATATAAAGAGGTGTACATCAGACACCCCCAGTTACTTGACATAAAAAGGTGTACATGAGGCATCACTGTCCCACGGTTTCAAAAGGGGTCATGAGAAGAGCGACGTAGTTATTACCATAAGGCACAACAAAATGGACCTTTTCATGGCGCATGATGAGGATATGGATTGCACTAGGCATGAGAGGAGAAGGTCAACACATGCTTTGAAGGAGGAGATCGATCGAGGGTGAAAAACATGCGAATCAAGGGTGTTGGCCACTACTACCGTACTACATGTGGCAGTGGTGCCTATAACTTGTAACAATGAGGTGACCCGGAATTGACAATTCACGAGGCAACACTATGTAAGGCTGCAAGGTGGTTGTGGCATCACGAGAAGATTAGAAGGCGGTTCTAGGCAAGATGCGGTTCCAGGAGAGAGGCGATCGACTACAATCAATATCGTGCACATGTGCTAGTAGCTCTCATGTTCCATTTGTCACTATATGATGGTGGCGACTGACATGAGGCATTCATGGAAGGCTCTAGATCGATGATTCACACAGTGGAAATTGCAGCTAAAGTAGAACTGGTAAAAATCAACTTTTTTGTGGAAAAAACGGCAATAGATGTAAGATGAGCCACTGAAGAACGAAGCGAATCAATTGTTATTCCGCGATATAGTAAAAAGAGTGGGGCTTCTTATAAGGAGTGAATTGGTGAAATAAGCTCCAGTGTAGAATTTGAGAGTCCAAAAGTTTTAGGAAATTTCTTACCTTGGATTGAGATCCTACAAGAATAATTCAGATAAATTAAGGACAATGCAAGAAGCTACAGACAATACAGTAAGCTTGTAGTTTAGGATAGCTTAGTGTCGAATCAGGTTAGGGCACCGAAATTAGTGCAGAATGTTTAGCAGTTAAGCTCAACTGCAGGAAGAAAGTATGATGCAGCTGAATTAAGGCATATTGAAAAGGTGAAGATTTAGTTCTCACCTCCATGATTGGAATATCCTGAAGTTGGAGGCAGAAGATATTGATGGATATTTTTCTAGTTTCCTTTAGCTAATTTCTTAGCTGATTTTTAATGAACTTTCTGCAGATTTAAAGACAGCAAATTGCAAAGAACCTGCTTCCTATTTTAGGGATGATTTGCTGTAGTAGTGAAGGGGAGTTATACATTGCACTTGAATCAGTAATATAAATTGTTCCTTGTTTCTGTGTCCTAACATTTAGGCTAGGTTAGCCATCTCTAATCTCCTTTTTACTGCCTGTTACTGGTCGTTTTAGGGCTAGATGTGACCCTTATGCATGAACGTATTTTTTTCATTCAATAGAACCTATTTTTGACTTGAAGGGATCCAATAAAGAAGAATATGCTATCAATATTTCCCAGCTTTATTCTCCATTACCTAAAAATGAGAGTCCATAATGTCCATTAACTGAATCGTTGTCAAATGAAAAAAAAGCTTCCTTTTCCAGGAAGATACCAAATATCTTGGTTTTTTCCATTTATTCCTACCTGCAACTTCCGATTGGTGTGCATTGTGGCCAACATATGCTTTGATTGCAGATAGAAAAAGAAGCTTTGGCCAAAGGCATCTCCCCAGGGCAAACTCTTGACATTGACATTCCCCCTCCACGTCCTAAAAGGAAGCCAAGTAATCCGTATCCTCGAAAGACGGGTGCAAACATTAGCTCTTCAATTAAGGAAGGAAAGCATGATCAAACATTGACTGCCAGCCATTTTTCGTGCCCAAATGAAGCACTAGACCTTGAGAAAGGTCCTGATGAGGTATGCTCTATTCTAGAATTTAAATTGCCTCCTTTCTTTCTTGTTGCCTTCTTTCAGCAGTTTTTTCTTGAATTATTTGACCAGACGCTAGCCAGAACAGAAACCCAGGAAAATGCAGCTAGGTCTCATGGAAATGGGGTTAGCGCAGAGGTTTTTCCCTTCTTCAGTGATGCTCCACAACCATCTGTCAGTGCACAGACATGCCCAGGGAATCCTCTTGTTTTCAAGGAATTTGTTCCAATGCCTCAGAAAGGGAAGAAGGGAAAGACTGCAATGAATAAAATAGGCTCAGCTGCTGCCAAAGAAAACGGAAAGTATTCTAGTGGTGGCGATGTCAATATTTGTAGGCTAGAAGGACTTCACATAGACTCACAGGTTAGAGCAGCTCCACTGGAGGGGCTTGATAAACTTAGACAGACAGAAAAAGTAGAACGTTCATCAGCTGATTTAGAGACTGTGCCGACTCCCCAAGAGCATGTTTCAAAGCATCCTTTAGAGGAGGTTAAAGAAGAAGGTGAGCAAGTTTCTCATTCTGATCCAAAAATTGCTCCTGCAGCTAATCAGCAATCAGCCCAGGCTAACACTAACACGTTGAGGCATCCATCCATCTCTTCCGCTTCAGAGCACGATGCAGGTTCCTCCTTTTCTTTTATCCATCAACTACCAAGTTTCCCACCATTTTGCTTGCCTCATGGCCAAGATGCCTATCGGTCTCTCTGCAATGTTTCATCCACCTTCTCAAACCTCATAGTCACTGCTTTGATGCAAAATCCAGCAGCTCATGCAGCAGCAACTCTTGCAGCTTCATTTTGGCATCCCCATGATTCAGATAAAAGTAAGAATCCAATTATGGAAACCCTGAATGGAATGATTCCAGGACACATGAACCCACATCCAAGTATGACTGCAATAGCTGCTTCCCACTGTTGCGGCTGCAACTGCATGGTGGGCAATGCATGGGCTGTTACCATTGTGTCATCCACCGTTTCCTCCCGGTTTCCCCTTTGTATCAGCTGCTACAACCACAAGTCCAATAATGTCGACCAAGCAAGATGTAGAAGAAAGCAAGGAAAGAAAGGATAGTAGTCCCCAATTACCTCAGCAAGACAAACACATGCTGAATTCAGTGTCACCTGAGCAAGTAATGTTGCGTCGCTCTGCGTCAAAATCAGCACCATCTTCAGATTCTGATGAGAGTAGAGGACTTCAAAGACTGAATGAAACAACACTAAAATCGTCTCTTGTCAGTGAGCCAGCCTCCCACCGGAGGTCACCTTCTACAATGAAAAAGACATTATAAGGAGCAGGAAGAGAAAAGAAGATCACTCTCATGACACCAGCGAGCATTGTAGCAGCGAAGCAGCATGCACTATACAAGAGAACCCCGAAGGCAAGTTCGAACTAGAGGAATCTCCTGTCAGTCATGATTCTGTTGTTGAAAATGGCTTCGGTCGATACAGAAGCAGTGTGACTTGTGTGAACGAATCAAGGAAAGAGGTTTCTGAAGAGGTTGTCATTGATATTATTAATTCAATGGTATATGATATGGACCTCTTTTTTAGCATCATTCACTGCTCATGTTAACTTATTTCCTCTATCTTTTTCAGGGTCGCCTTGCATTTCAAGCTCTCTTCTCAAGGGAAGAACTCCCTCAAAGTTTTTCTCCACGATTAGCAGTGGATAGCACAGCTCAAGAGAGCAATGAAAGAGGAGCTCCAACACTATCTGTCGATCTCAATTGCAATGCGCATGCTTGTACCACTGACCTAATCACGTTTCTGCCCCTGATGATGTAAGCTTGAGGAACAATGATCAACTCGATAAATTCGTTTCTGCTTGTGAAATGGGAAATTTAAAACCCAGGGCTCGCCGGATGGGGTTTAAGCCATATAAGAGATGCTCAATGGAGGCTAATGCTGGCAGAGTGAACTCAGATGAGGAGAAAGGTAGCAAGAGATTACACATGGAAGGTAAGGCTTCCAATTTATAGCATTAAAGCGAAACGAGTTAGGGCTTCTCTTCTATTTGGTCGGATTAGCTCGCTTTTAAAGGTCCTGTGCCATTCAATATATCATGTACTTTGACTCTCATTTAGACGTAATTTTCCCCCGCACAAACTCGCATAATAACTTGCTGTCATTCCAAGTTATGGTCTGGTTTTTGTCGTTTTTTGTCTATAAGGGTACTAATATGACATCATGATTGATCATGATAGCTGATTATGTAAAGCTTGTGTTAGAAAAATGTGCAGTCATCTAAATATCTGTTTCTGATACTCTCTTCATAGTATCATCCAAGACCTTAATTTTACATTGGTGTTAGCCTTGAAAATTGGTGGAGCATGGTAAATGTAGACAATCAAGCGGGAAATGAAGACAATGATTTAACGTGGAACCCTCCTCGTTGGAAGGAGGAAAAAACCAAGGAAACACCCTGCTGCTCACAGCAACAAAAGCTCTTACTGACACTCTTAAAAACGAGAAATAAGATGGGGTGAGTTACGAATAAGCTTTAAATGGAGAAACGGATCCTCACCTATGAACCGTTTATCTTGTCAAAAATAAGGAACCAGTTGAACATCTGTGTTTAAGGGTCCCAAGCTTTTTATTCCTAGACACCATGGGAGGACAATTTCTTGAATCATGGGGAATGTCCAATGCATTTCATATGGACTTTATTGAATTTCTTTGAACAAAAAGGTAATATCTGTAATCATCCTCTTTTCTGGGATCAACAACTGGCTGGAGTAGACTGCGCAGCGGGCAGTGTGGACGACGCCAATCCTCCTAATGGTGGTGGCCGGCTAATGGTTTGTCTTCTCAGGAACTCTACCGCAAAACTTGGTTTATGTGGAGGTTTATTCGCAAGTTTCATCAATATGGAAAGGCCCCGCATGCCAGGTTAATTAGGGTATAGGATGCCTATAGTTAAATATTGATTAATGATGCTCTCTTATTTATTATATATAACCGTCATGTTTAAGTGTTATGTTTTGGAGTGGTATATGTTATGCTTGCATATTATTTTATTAAATGGATGATACCCAAATTATAATTTCAGGTGTGGAAGTTTCAGCTACAATCCGAAGATTTACTGCAGAGATGTGAACGAATATCAGACTTGTACATGGACATAATATTTTATACAAGTAATGTTCTACTTATGAAATACCAAAAAAGGGGGAAAATGAAGATGAACTAGAATTGAATCAAGAGAATAGAATTGTGTAAACAAGGAAAATGAATCAAAAGCTATTTAGAGATACAAGAAAACTAACAAACAATTTCGATTTTTTTATTGTACATAATATTTTAATGCTTGCATCCATTCATGCATTACATCCATCCGTGCATGCATGGTGCACGATGCATACATACATATGTAAATGCATGCATGCATTATCCATGCATACATGTGTGCTTACATATATATACATATATACATAAATACATATATACTTACAAATACACA